>CM068380.1:73991814-74239982 GCA_034770075.1 Aralia elata
TTTTGGTGAACCTAGAACTAAGGATGGGGATGGAAATGAATCGATCACTCAGTTGGGCTTAAATGCTTGTGAATTAACATTATAGTCTTAAGTTCTAATTATGAAAGTACTTTTTTGCCCTTCTAAATTAGTATAGATTTGTTATTATTTTCCGCATAAGCAGTTGGGTCCTACTTATACACACCACATCATCAATTTATGATGTGGCATCACTAATTTGTATACATTGAAAAAAAATCAGGGATGAATTCTTAATTAAAAAAACTGAGATGTCAGGTACCGAAATGGAATGACTTGAAGAGTTCAAGGTACCATTATTTAATTAAGCCGAGATTTAATGACTAAAGATTTGGGTTGCTTTTTAACTTGCATTGAATATTTTGTTTTTTTATCACTATTTTATCAATAATATTAGGATTTTATTAAATTATAAAATTTTAAGACAAAAAATAATAACCTAGTGATAGAGGTCTTTCACTTTACCGTGAAAGGTCCAGTGGTCCGTGTCTATCTTTCAAAAAAAAAATTGAAGATTTAAAAAGTAACCAAGACGTTGCATAAAAACTAAGAAAATGATATACATGTTGACAACTATGTGACGAAGTAAATTCAACCAACAGAGAAGTGTATGCGATAAGATATAATAAATTAGGATGCGTCATTCTTAATTTTTACCTATCTCATGTATGCACATATGACACAATTATAATTATGCTGAAAACTTTCGCAATACATAACAAGACTCTAAAAAATATAATTTTTTTTTCTTTCAAGTTCCCTCTAGCTCTCCCTACTCATTCTCCAAGTTTCCCCTAAATCCCAAGATGAAATGTATTCTAAATTAGTTGCTGTGATATTTTAGTTTGTTTATACATATATATATAAGAATTTCTTAACATGTGCCCTAAGGGCACATGCTCAACACACAATTCAAGTGTATATTCCCCTGAACTGTGTGTATATTCTCTTGATTTCTGTATTTGCACAAAGTTCAAGAGAATATGTACACAGTTGAATGAAATATATCGTTGAACTGTGTGCTTAACATGTGCCCTTTAGAGCACATGTTAAGAGAACACACACACATATATATATATATCTGGCGATATACAATATGTCGTGTTGTATTATAATACCACCCCCTTGAGAGATATGGTAGCGGGAACCGTAACATAAACAAATGACATTATGACGCGTATGTTTGAAGTTGCATAATTGCCTTTTTATTCCCCCGTCGTACTTTGCATCTTATATATGTAGAGCGATGAGATGTGTTTGGCCTTGTTTTTTATTTTAAAGCATCACGACTTTCCCTTTTTTCCCTTTTCCTTTAGTTTAAAGAATAAAAACATCTTTTCTTGAGCAAAAAACATCTTCTTTCGGTTCTTATAATTATATAGCAGATATATCCGAGTATAAAAATATTATTCGTATATATGTTGATTTAATTATAATGAGATTACACAATCATTTTTGTGTGTATATATTATATGTGATAACCGTGTGTGCTCTATATCTACCTATCTAAATTTAATAAATTTGAGTAAGTTTTTAATGAATGAAATCAGAGAAGATTATACATATTTTTCAAGTTGTGTCAAGATTGTATATTAGAGTACTTAAATCAATTCATATAAAAAAATTTAGGGAATGATATTTATGCATAATTACATTATTGAACATGTGACAATACCTAATTGGCACGCTACAACAAATTAAAAATTATATCCAATTTATTATTCTCATGATCTTAAATTAAATATTCTGATATTATTCTCCGTTCCAATCGTTGACTTTTGAAATTTAATTTGAAATATTTTTCAATTTAAAATTGAGATAATTCACTAAAATTATGAACAATAAATCTTAGAGTAATACTTTTTTAAGTAATATATAATATTCATCATTTTATTGATTAAAATTAAAAGAATTTTAATCAATTTCAATTTTAAAAATATTTTAAATTAACTTCAATAATGTTCGTATATTTTAAAACAATAAAGAGAGTATTTCAAACTACTATAATATTTTCACCTTTAAAAATTAACGCTTTGTCTGTCTCCCTCTTAAGCTCACACACTCCGACTCTAAAAATTGATTATCTAAATGATAATATATTTTATAAGGATCACTCGCAGACTAATGACTTTACACTATTTAATAGAAACTAGCTTGAAAACTTTGCATTTTAAGAAAAAATTAATACATTTTAATTTTCAATTATAAATTCTAAAATCTAGAAATTATTTGTGGATGGAACGCATTAACTGTCCAAGTCATTTCTAAACGCTTTCATGTATCGAAAATTATTAAAATTTTGAATATCAAGTGGATAAGACAATGATGTTCAATACCTATAATGCAGTTATTCAATGTAATAATGACAATTTGAGAACTTAATTTTGGAAAATTAAATAAAATATCTACTCTAATAAATTTAATATACGATATATTTAATGGGAGACAATAAATAAATAAATAAACCATCCATTACTCTCTTCTTCCTTTATTTTTTTTTTATTATCTCTCTCCTTTTAATTGCTGTTACTTATTTTACTTTATTATTTGACATATTCGCCATTAAACACTTGCGTCACATTTCAGAATTTTCTTCTCTGCCTTCAACCATTTTAGCATTATTATCTCGAATATTACTTTGACTTCACCGTACACCTATTTATTTGTATTTATGATTTTTGGGATTTTGTTTTATGATATCTTACTTTTGAGCCCCTGGTTATTTTTTGTATCTGCGGGCGGAAGGAAGGGAATTAATGGCATGGACGGTTTAAAAATATAGCAACAGTCCTTCTTTTTTTTTTTTTTTTCTGTTTTTGTTTTTCTGTAAAGTAGTGCAATCTTGTTTTTTCTTTATTTTCTCATTTTCCACAATTTTGAATTTTAAATTTTAAATTTAATCTAATTGTTCAGTTGAATAATTAAACATTTACTTCCTCCATCCTTCAAAAATAACTCAAAATATAAAAAATAGTCAACTAATGACTATTTAAAAGTACATTAATCAAATAGGAGTATCATTTATCCAAAAATCATTTATTTCAAAAATAAATTTAAGTTAGGTTCACTCGTTTTAACTTTTACGTTCGGTCCACTTATAAAATTATAAATTTTTATAGTGGATAATATTAAAAGTTTTAAATTTAATTTTTGTATTAAATGTGTCAGTGACGTAACATTGGATAAGATAAATAATATTTTATAATTTTATTGATAACAAAAAACGTATTCAATTAATATAATGATAACACATCATTAACGAAAGAAGAATCGAGAATCCTAGCATTATTTTCTATATTCTTTCGTTTACATTAATTTTTCAATTTATGTAGAAAGTACACTTTGGATAATCTTTTTGGTAGGAAAAAAGTATTAAATAATGGAGTAAATTTTTATTTTACAAGAGGATAAGGTCCTCCTAGTAACCCATTTTTCCAATGCAATGCCGCCAAAAACCTTATAAATAGCCAAACACCAGGCCCTCAGTTTCCTCACTACTCACCCTCACTTGTAGCCTCATAAAAGTTAATGAAAAGATAGAGAGATAGAGAGATAGAAATAGAGATAGAAAGAGAAAGAGGAGAGGAAATACTGTAGAGAGAGAAAATGGAAGATGGAAGTAAAGAAAATAAGCAGCCTCCTGCTTCCTCCCTAAACCTCCAAGCAGCCCTACAGGAACAACCAGTGCCGACCTGGAAATTAATCCTTGTCGCCGCCATAGCTGCAGGAATTCAGTTTGGCTGGGCCCTGCAGCTATCTTTACTCACCCCATACGTTCAACTCCTCGGCATCCCTCACACCTGGGCTGCATATATCTGGCTATGCGGCCCAATTTCAGGCATGCTCGTTCAACCCATCGTCGGCTACTACAGCGACCACTGTAGATCCTCCTTTGGCCGTCGCCGGCCATACATCGCCTCTGGCGCCGGCTGCGTAGCCATTGCAGTAATCTTGATCGGCTTTGCAGCCGATATAGGATACAAAGCCGGTGATGACCTCACAAAGTCTCTCAAACCACGTGCCATAACTGTATTTGTCATAGGATTCTGGATCCTTGATGTGGCAAATAACATGTTGCAGGGTCCATGTAGGGCCCTGCTAGCCGATTTATGTCTCGGCGATACGAGAAGAATGCGTTCTGCAAATGCATTTTTCTCGTTTTTCATGGCGGTGGGAAACATTCTCGGATACGCCGCCGGTTCATATACTCACCTTTACAGACTCTTCCCATTTTCCAAAACTCAAGCATGCGATTTGTACTGCGCAAATCTGAAAAGCTGTTTTTTCCTTTCCATAGCCTTGTTATTAATCATTACCATATCGGCATTAACCGTGGTCCGTGAAAAGCCATGGTCACCTTCACAAGACGAGGTCGACGCCGCTGCCGCTGCCGCCGGCGAAGGATCCACTGGAAAAAAAATACCGTTCTTTGGGGAATTATTCGGTGCCTTAAAGGACTTGCCCAGGCCAATGATAATCTTGCTGGTGGTGACGTGTCTGAATTGGATTGCGTGGTTTCCGTTTTTGCTGTTCGATACTGATTGGATGGGGCGGGAGGTGTACGGAGGGAAAGTCGGGCAGGGGAAAATGTACGATCGCGGGGTGCGTGCGGGTGCATTGGGTTTGATGCTTAACTCGGTGGTATTGGGCCTGACGTCACTCGCGGTGGAGTTTTTGGTGCGAGGTGTTGGTGGCGTGAAGAAGTTGTGGGGCGGCGTTAACTTTTTGCTGGCGGTTGGGTTGGCTATGACGGTGGTGGTGTCTAAAATTGCCGAGGCCCAACGCAAGGTTGATTCCCACGGCAACCCTCTATCACCGCCGTCCGCCGGAGTTAAGGCCGGCGCGTTGTCCCTCTTCTCAATATTGGGTATCCCTCTCTCGGTGAGTTCCAACTCTTTGTTTTTTTTCCTCATAAATACTTTTTGTTTTTATTAATATATGATGATTTTCCTTTATGTTTATTGTGTTTTTATATAATTTTTGATAAGTGTCGTATTAATAATAAATTGTATTCCATCTGTTCTGTAATAATCGGTTAATTTTGACTTTTTTAATTAAATTAATTAAATTATTTTTGATTAAATTAAACTTAAAAAATAAAAAAATTTAACAGTTATTTTAAAATTAAAGAATACATTTCACTTCTACTATTTTATAAATTATATTTTGTGTATAACCAATTAGTAGTATCATTTTACACTTTTTTTACAATTATATGCGTAATAAATATAAATACATGCATGTTAATGTTTGTAATAATTTTTGATACGAGACACTTATTTTGAGATGAGGTAATGATAAAGTATAATATACAACTCAATTCTGAGAGTATTATACAGTTAAAAAAAAGAAAAAAGTACTGGTAGCATCTTTTATCCAATTTATTTTTAGAAGTCAGTCAGTCAGTCATATAATACGGGGTAATAAATATTTGATTGCATGAAAAATGGTTCGTTTTTTGAAAGAATAAATGCTATCTTATCTTCAATTTATGAAGATTATGTCTTTATTTAGAAAAGAAGTAACTGGAGCGTTACACAAGTTCGGTGTTGTTTATTTTTGGATGTTTCCAAAATAATTTCCTCGCAACATATCCATAATCTGACACACTAGTCATACCCATAAAAATTAATGTCCTCTACTTGGAAACTGTAAGCAACTATAAGCACAGAGCTGAGGTATCCTACTAATAGTTATTGCCAACTCACACGTGTATCATTCGCGCGATACTATTTTTCTAAGAATGTAAATATTAAATCGGGTCGAACTGCGTATTGAGTTGTTCAAATTTAATTTACAAAATTTATCGAGTATGAAATAAGATTTGATTGAGACTCGTTTAGCTATTAAGTCAAACACGATCTCGAATTGAGTCCAAACAATTTGAACTTTTCGAATGAATATGATTCGAGTATCAATAGAAAATTACAATTTGAATAAGTTCGAGTAATTTATTGAACTTTAAAATTTGTACATATTTGATTATTTATATTTTGAGTCGAATTTGAACCGAATTTTTAGTCGAGTGAATACCAATCGAGCCCGAATTATTTAGTTAATTTTATAGAATGCTTACCTAACGTCTCTATTATTAATAAGAGGAAAATACTTTTGGTTCTTATTTGTTGCAGTGTGCATTTACTTATAGTTGACTGGAAATAGAAATCTTTTGTATTTAATAGGTGGGGTTGTGTAAATTAATTGTACGGTTATTTGCATTAATGAGCTACTTTATTCACCTAACCATGTGTTTTCATACTTGTGATGAACCTATGTGCTGACTAATTACTTAGCCATAGAAATAACAAATATGACATAATTTTTATTTGTATAAAATTATTTTATTGTCTAAAATATATTGTTATTGGTTATCATATTAGTTTGGAAAATTTAGCCAAAAAAATAAAATAAAATATTACCTTGGTCTCAAAATGAGATAAATTGTCGCGGACTCTCATTTCTCTCTACGGAGAGAAAACTTGTTATACGAGTAAGTTCTAATCAGAGATTAACCGGAGTATATGTTAAAATATTCAACATTCAGAACATGCTCAAGATGTGATTATGATCTTAATTGATTCTTAATTAGATCAATCATGAATGTTAATTTTAAATTTGTAAAATTATCCTCTATGAAATTCTGATATTTTAATCAATCTGATTTGGTAATTATGATCCTCACATTTTCTCTCTCCTCTCTCTATGGTTCAGGTGACATATAGCATTCCATTTGCTCTAGCATCCATTTTTTGTAGCAGTTCTGGTGCAGGACAAGGTAAAATTCCATACCTAGTAGTGCCTCAATTAATTCTTTTATTTTTTTAAAAAAATATACAGTTTTTTCTAATTAATATACTTGTGTTTTTTTTTAATTGATAGGTCTCTCATTGGGAGTTCTCAATCTTGCAATTGTTGTACCACAGGTAAAAATAAAATAAAAATTAAGTTGCATCCTTAATTTAATTTAATTTAAATGTCCCAAAATTAAGTTCTCAAAAGTAGGCTACCTAGTATATTTTTTTAGTACACACGCAAACAAAGGGATCTTTGTGCTCACAAGACAATAAACACTATATAACCCCTTGTGGTCTAATCAAATAGGTGAACACTTGGACCACGGCACGAGTTCGGTTCCCCCTAAGGCCCTAATTTATTTACTTGTGACCCATTCCAAACTCATTTTCTATTTTGATTTGATTTGATTTGATTTGATTAGATATAAGTTACCATCTGATTAAAATATTTTTTTCTAAATAAAAATAAAATAAAATTTTAAGATTGATGTGGACCTAACTAGTTGGATTTTCTGATCTTTCTTTGTCAAGTGGATTACAAATTTCGGAAATAAATTGAAACTACTGACTCAGTAGTTTTAATTTTACAGCCGACCCATATGTAACCAAAACAATTTTTATAAGACTTTATGGTCCTACTTGTATTTTTGTTGTTGTATTTTTATAAGAAGACACGGTAGCTGAGAGTTAACTCAAGCTTTTGAATGAGATATTTTATTATAATAATAATATTTTAAAAAATTATAAAAATATTTTTGTATACATAACATGAGAGAGAGTATTCAATTATACAAAATGACATCATTTTGAGAGTAACCTCATGCAATAACGTAAGCATTAAAAAAAAGAAAAGAAAAGGAAAGATGGATGAACCCTCGACAAGATTCATATTCTAATAGTTATTCTATTTCTATATATTAAAGGTGATCTATCTATTCATGAACTTGCAAATGTGTTACGTTACTTTTTCATACTTATTGAAAAAGCCAAGAATTGGTTTGTTTTGGGGGTGGCTTATTGTTGACTAATGATAAAGCATGGGTTGATAATGTCCACACCCCCCAAAAAAAAGAAAGAAAAAAGTAGTATTGTCTTTTAATTTGCCTAATTATTCTTGTGAAAATTAACATTATTGTACGTTAATGTTACAACTGTACTTAATTAATTATGACAGAATGCAAAAATTACTTTAATCGCGAAATTAACGTTGGCTGATCTAATTTTGTTACCAATATTGAAACAGATGATCGTTTCTGTTTTAAGTGGACCATTTGACGCATTATTTGGTGGTGGCAACTTACCGTCGTTTGTGGTGGGGGCGGTCTCGGCGGCGGTTAGCGGCATTTTGGCGCTTACCATGCTCCCAAAACCTTCTCAAGAAGCTGCATCCAAACTGCAACTTGGTGGTTCGTATCATTGAAAAGGTTTAGTTACCTTTTTAAGCTCTTAGGAGGACAGAAAGAAATGGCCATTTTCGATTGCGAAGCATCAAGTGGCAGTTTACAAGTGTGTGAATTCTCATGGTTTTTTTCTGTAAATTTTATTTTTCCTAACCTACCTTGAGGTTTAAAAAGCATATGTAGTTTTTATGTGGGGGTACCGTTATGTCTTAAACATATGTAAGGTTTGATTTGATCATTAGATCAATAAATGTGGTTTACTAGTTTGGTTCCTCTCATGCTCGCATTTAACTTTATCGAGTCCATTATTTTTTTTATTTTATTTTTTTGCAAAAGGCTAAGAGAATTTTATTAACTGAATAGTGAATACAAAATCCAGAAGTCTTAGATTTTGAGAAACAAGAACAAAAAATTAATGTAATTACCATTTGTGTTCTTGTACTGCTAAACTGTTCCTCTGAAAAGATCTACAGAAGACTTTCATTTCAATTTTTTGCATGACTTCAATTGTTCATGCATGCCATCAACTAACATTTCTGACATCCTTTTGAAACTTTCTGACGCACTCTAATGACCTCCATGACCGAATATTTTCTCACTTTTATATTTAGGCAAAAGAACAAATCACACCTGTAATACATTATACACATGCAAAAAATTTATATTTTGCCACTTGTACCATATCTGACCCAACTAAACCTGAAAACTAGCCCCATGACAAGATGGAAACCTCCCGATGCCCCATATTATTCCAGCCAGCACTACCCTGTTATGGCCATTACATTATTCATACTCAAATGGAACTATTCCACTATCAATAGTACGTACGAATAATCATAATCTTTTAATTAGGTGTGTGATGTGCTAAAATTGATTATACTATATTACTATTTGAACGTGAATTAAACCTTATTCTAGAATGCAATAATAGCTTCGAAAGTTAATATCTGCTACTGCAAGCGTATATATTATACAAAACTACACAAAACAAACAGAATGGAAACGGTCATTCTACTCCATTACCTGATTGGACCTATTTTAATGAACTTCAGATTTTTGCTTTTGAATTATTCTGTTTATTAAAAAATCTTATTATTGTGATCACGGAAATTAGTAAGTTTAACATATTGTTAAGACTGAGCATTGGTTTATATATAGTCTTCAACATACTAACATCAGAAGCTTATATATATTCGCGTGGTCATCAACATGAACTAAAGGCTTCGATATACCCGTTCCGTTCTAAAATACTCACTTAGTTTCCGGTTATAAAGATTAATGTTGACTTTTAAAACTTAATTTAAGACATTTTTTAATTTAAATTGACATGATTCAGTTAAGTTTTGAAAATAATAAATCTTATTACTAATAGTAATTTTAGATAGTTTATGATATTCATATCTATATTGGCTTAAACTTAATGAATTCATGTCAATTTTGAGTTTTAAATATTTAAAATTAATTTTTAAAAATTCAATAATGATCTTATAATTTGGAACGGATCGATGGAGTATAAGATTCATAATTTCATGTCCATCTCGTCAATTTTAAATTCGTTAAATATTTCAAATTAATTTTTGGAAGTTAATATAATTCATATATATTCTGGTATGGTGGAGTATAATATAAAATATTAAAGCTGACGTGGATTGTAAACTGTGTCATGATTGCTGTTATTTTACAATCTTATCCTAGACCATCGACCATGGTCCGACTTGAAAAAATAAACAAGAAAAAGGAAAAAAAAAATTGAGCTCGTGATAAAAGGTTGATTATGTTCACACTCCAAAAAGAAAAGGGGTCATGATGAATTGTATGATATACATGGGTTGTCATATTATAGTGTCTTGTCTTTACAATTAACATGTGATTTTGATTATCTAGTGTGTGTTTGTGTGTGTGTATATATATATATATATATATATATATATATATATATATATATATATATATATATATACACACGGATACATATATACATAATTGTTTTTTCTCCAAGCTAAAAAACTTTTAATAGCCGAAAGACTTAAAATTAAAATTAATTTTGCTAATATTATTGAAACATTAGTCGATCGATCCGTACACATTATTTTTCCAGTCACTATTTTGGTTTGACCAAAATGTGGTTCATGAATTAGTTGGTGTGCTACGTGACCCAACCATGGTGTGAATTGTGTCACCGGCCAAGGACCAAGCTAGGCAGGAGAAGGGTCCGTCCTTTAGTAAAAAGCATGAGACCGACCCAAATCAAATCTTTAATTTGGGACATGGCGATCATTACGTACGCCACCTCACCCTAATTTTAATTTTGATCATAGGAGGTTTAATTTGAAATTAATGTGGATTGTGGAAGGTTCTTGGCGAAAGGGATTTAATGAAAAAATTGAAACGTGTAATGTTCTTACTGCAGAGTTCTGGGTTATTACTTATTAGGGAGGCCGGAGTGACTCCTGTTTGGGAGGTGAGAGTCCCTTATCTTGGAGTGCAAATTAATTCGGAAAAAGGTAACAAGTTTAATCCAAGAAGGGGATGTGAGCTAGGGACTACCTTGATGATGAAGGCCTAATTCATGATTACAAACAACTTCTCAAAAATTCGTGGACGATTCGTGGACGGTTCGAGATATGCACAGTCGGCGACAATTACAGAAATAGATGCAAAGATTATTTAGCAGAGTTGTTGGGACATTGCTTAAATTTTGTAATAAATTATAGTGATGAGCTTCCTTTTGATTTTCTAGTTGATTATATGAATTTTTATTATTAGTGTTTAGCACCCAAAAAAAAACATTAATATGCTACGTTTGGATTGAAGGAATGGAATGAAGAGTGGAATGATTTATTCCATTCTAGTTGGAATGAGTTATTCCATATGCTCTCCTTCCCTCAAGGAACCAAACACAATTTTTTTCATTTCAATCGTAACCAAACACAATTTTTTTCATTCCATAAGAATGAGTCATTCCATTCTCCCTCCTATTCCACCAATCCAAACGTAGCATACCCTAAATTTGAAGCTAATCCTAATGAGCACTCTCAATTTTAGATGGACTCTAATAAATCATACGGTCATGTTTTGTTTCTGGTATTATTAACCTCCTATTTTGTCTGGAAAAAGAAAGTATAGGAGGAGAATTAAAAGATGAGAATAGATTATAATTTTTCTTTGTCATGTTTGTGAGTTTTAGAAACGAAGGAAAGTGATGTGATTTTAATTCTATTTTTTTTATTTGTGAGTTTAGAAAGAGGGAAGAGAAATTAAGAAAAAATATTTTTATTTTGAAATGTTATTTTAGATAATATAAAATATCTAATTTTCTCATCCTTTCTCATCCATCCAATCCTCCCATTTTGGGAGGAAAGTTTTGAACCAAAAATAAAATTAACTTTACCTCCACATCTCTTCCATTCCTCTCTAAAAAGACTCACAAACATGAAATTTGGAAAAATTTTAATTATTTTCCTTCTCCTTTTCTTCCCTTCCCCTAAAATAAAAATGAACTTAATTCTATGTTGAGAGTAAATTTGTACTATGAGTTATTAATCTTTCAATAACCTAATACACAAACGACCTCCCCCTAATACTTCATATATATATATATATATATATCTATATATATTAAAATATAATTGATCAGTATTGACTTGTTAATAACTAATTTATAATATTTTTAAATTTAAAATTGATATTAATCAACGTAATTTTTGCTAATATAATTATAAATATTATAAATTATGTAAAAACTACTACGTATGAGATTTGTCATTTTTAAAATTTAAATGAATTATATTAATTTTTAATTTAACAATATTTCAAATTGCTTTTAGAAAAATATAGGTTGATCTTATATTGACGGAGGGATCAAACTATTACACAATCCCCAATAAATGACCTTATAATTAACATCTTTAAGACAAAATCACCCTTATTTAACAATTCCATGTATACATATACTCTTCCTCCAAACAAACTCATAAACATTTTTTAAGAGGATAAAATAGTGCCCAGGATATGCAAGGATAACTAATTAAAATGTAATATTTTTATAAACAAATATAGAATAAGTGCTTAGCTCACTGCATAATTAATTAGTATTAGTATACTCTGCCTGAGCTGGTTTTTGAAAAGAAAATATATATTGAAGTTCTTATTTGGTTATTAGGAGTTTCTCTAATATTTTGAAATGTTACCTTTAATTTGCTAACTTTCTTTTAATTAGACATAATTTATTTAGTAATATAATTTCTTATAACAAAAAAATTATCAATTTCTAATAGAACAATACACACAATAAGGTAAATCTTTTGTTTGAAATCTTTTATAAAATGATTATTCATCAACTCTCCTTAAAAATATGATTTGGTGTTCACTTGTGTAGTTTATAAGTAAAACCATAGACCTACCAAGTTTTGACCTCTATTTAAAAAATATTTTAATCAGCACTCTGACAACTAATTAAATAATTAATTCATAAAATTACAAAGTGGTGCTGGAATAGCTCAGTTGGTTAGAGCGTGTGGCTGTTAACCACAAGGTCGGAGGTTCAAGCCCTCCTTCTAGCGTTTATTTTTTTTAATATTTTATATTGTTCTCATTAATTAATTTTTTTTAATTCTTTCTATAAATTTATTATATTTATTTTTTTTAAAATAATAAATTTAGGAGTATTGCTACTCTTATTAAAAACTCTTACAAAAAATAGTTTACAAAATGATGTGTCAAAATATAATTAGTAGATATTCACTCAAGTAATTTTTTAAATTCTTTCTATAAATTTAAATATAATAAATTTAATAGTATTGCTACGCTTACTAAAAATTCTTATTAAAAACTCTTGTAAAAAATTCATCCACCAAACTTGGGTGGGCTTAATGGTCTTTTTTATATTTAAATATTTAATATTGTTCTTGTTCATTAAATTTTTTTAAATTCTTTCTATAAATTTATTTTATTTATTTTTTAAAAATATAATAAATTTAGGAGTATTGCTACACTTACTAAGAACTCTTACTAAAAACTCTTACAAAAAATAGTTTATAAAATGATGTGTTAAAATATAATTAATAGATATCCACCAAATTTAGGTGGGCTCAATGGTCGTAACCAACCACGACTCCTAATATTATTTTGTGCCTTTTTTTGGTAATCATTTTTTAGTCATCAAAGTATTATTTCTCATTTAGATTATCTCTATCCGATCGTAATTAGTCTTTGTCAAGCTAGCTTCATGACTTGGCACAGTATATTTTGACTTGCGAATGTTACAAAATCAGAGATAAAGTATTAATCAAGCAACCTACAACTGATTTAAAGAGTCGATCATTCATAATTTGTTTTATTTTTTATATAATAATGAACAGAAAGATAAATTGATATTCCTGACTTTTAAATAGTCGCACGTATGCCAAGTTTGTAGTGAAGTTTTGCATCACGGTGTAGTGCATTGTTAGAATTCAAAATATTCTACAATATATATTTATCCTTATAATTACCAAAAGAAAATGGTAGTAAGTAAACTTTTATCCTTACTCATTTAGGAGTATTAATTGTTACAATTATTAATAATATGTCAAAATTTAATTAATAGACCGATAATCTACGATACATGTGTGGGCACAATAGTTGTAATCAATCACAAATTATGATCCGATCAAATTTAAAATTTATTTTAAGGATTTTTTCACCTTAGATTTGGTATTTCAAATTCACAATCATATCTAATCATAAGTCTGATCTGATCAAATTTAAAAAATTTCCTCATTTAGATTCTCTCTAATCATAAGTCTTTGTCAAGCTAGCTTCGGTACTTAGCACACTATATTTGACTTGCGGATGTTACAAGATCAGAGATAAAGGTATAATGATCCAGAATTAGTACAATTATTTGTGTATCAATATCATCAAGCAACCTATAACTGATTTAAATTAAGAGTCGTTCATTTATAATTTAACCTTTTAATTTCGTGATAATAAAAGGAAACATAAGTCGATATTCGTGACTTCTAATTAAGTGATTGCACGTACGTATGCGAAGTTTGCAGTTAAGTAAGTAAACTCTCATCCTCATCACTCATTCTATCTGGTAAGTCTTTGTCAAGTTAATTAGCTAGCTTCACTTATAGCACGGTGGATCTTGAGCTGAGACAACTCTACTACTACTACTACTACTATTATTATTATTATTATTATTATTATTATTATTATTATTATTATTATTGTTATTCCCTCATAAGTCCTTGTCAAGCTAGTTTCTCCCCCATTCCCAAAGTGGTGAATCATGAGACATTTTTCCTTCTGTTATTAGTTTAATATTTACAAGAATAATCATTATTCTCACGATAAATGGAATAAAGGGAAGGAAAAAAAAAAGTCGTGCAGCTTTGTTTGTGAGCTAACATTCCTTCATTTTCCTTCCTTTGAAATAGAACAAGTACCATTCATTCATTCTTGCCGGCCATGCTTATATGAATAACCTAACTATCCCCCAAGTGGCACATTTTTATGAAGGACTGGTGTACATGATGATGAGTAGTATTTGGACCTTCCAAAAGAATAAAGCTACCTATATATATACACTTCTGTCTCTAATTACGTGCTCTTGGGAATGCTTATACACAAGTACTAGATGCTATTTATTTATTTTTATTTTTTTGAAAAAAACGGGAGAAGGACCAGAGATATTGTAACTCCTCAATCTAATATCGAAACATGTCGAAAAAAATTATTTGTGTATAAAAAATTAAGTTACTAACAATAGTACATTTAGTCTTGACCTTTTAGATGAGTTTGTGGTGGACTAAAATAACTCAAAAAGATACTATTAAGCTAGTGATTTAAGACCTTATTTGAATGAATTTAATTAAATTTATTTCGAACTCGAAATTTGACCCAAATTATTACATATATTTATACATAAAAAATATTTAAATTACATATACGATGGTGCTGAGGTAAAACTTTTTCTATTTAAAAATGAAATCTGTTAACAAAAAATGTCATTTTCATAAGGAAATGAGCTAATGAACTTGTTACCCAAGTAGATGTTATTTTGTTGAAATGTGGGTGGGAAATGAGAATTTTTTTTATATATTTTCAAATTTTGAGTTTATTTTTAAAAAAACAAATTTAAAAGTGACATAATGTTTGAAATTTATTTGGTGTGTATGTAATGTGGTTCAACTTAGCTTTAACATCATATAAATTTCAATATTGTTAATTTTGAATGTTAATTATAAGGGAACTGTTAAATTCACACTATTTTTTGTTATTTCTGCATTGTGGTCCCCACGTATTTGTCAAATTTATTTTGTTTGTCTAAGTTACCCTTGCTTGAGCCCCAACTCAGTCTCTTCCTCTCCCACAAACCTAGTCTCCAGTTCACCGCCTCTGGTTCTTCCCTTCTTCATCCAATGATTTTCTCCCGTAAATCCTACTTTTCTCTTTACTCCACAACGACCTCTCACCGACATCAAAAACCCCATCCTTCCCCTCATCACCCCGCCGAAACTCCAATCGAAGTTCTCTCATACTCCATATTTCGCGGGCGCCAAAATCTTTAACCAAATATATAATCTCTCGAATCAGAAGTCGTCTTCCAAAAATCCTCTTGATTTATTCCCTCTCACACAAGTAGTTCTCTTCAAATAAAAACCCCCAATCTTCCAAATACCTTGTTGTTTTTTTCCTTTATTTTATCTCTCTTTTTTGGTTAATTGACAAACGAAAGTTTATTTCTTCTCAAAAGCTTGATTTGGGCCTGAGTTTTTTTCTCTGGGGTCGTCAAAGAAACATCGAGTAGATAGAGGCCAAGAATCAAATGGCAGAAAATGGGTAAGTGGAGGAATTGTGGTTGGTGCTCCATTAAGGTCGATATCTACAAAGCAAGAGATGAGTATGAAGATGAGGACGAAAAGCGTTCGACAACCCCAATTGGGAAAAAAGCAAGGATACTGGAGAGAATGCACGGGTGCCGTTGTTGACCCGGGCAACGGTGGGGTCATGGTGGGAGAACTCCGATTGGAGTTCCGACGGGGTGATGAAGGGAAGGATGGGGTTTTTGATGTCGTTGTGTAGGTGAGAGGCCATTTTGGAGGAGAGAGAAAATTAGGATTTATCGGATAAAATCATTGGATGAAGAAGTGAAGAACGGAAGCGGTGAATTGGAGACTAGGTTTATGGGAGAGGAAAAGACTGAGTTGGGGCTCAAGGGTAAATTAGACATACAAAATAAATTTGGCAAATACATAGGGACCACAGTGCGAAAATAATAAAAAAGGGTGTGGATTTAACAGTTCCCTAATTATAACTACCATAAGGATATGGACTTGTCAAATCGAATATATATTGTCGAATTGGACTTGGACAGTATTGCCAAAAAATGAACTACCATTTTAATCCCTCACTGCAGGTACAACCGGTAACAATATAGTACTAGAACTATTAACAATATTCACAATAAGAAAAAAGACTAATTCTTACGGAATTATGTTCGACGGAATTTGTATTTTTGATGAAATATTCTGTCAAACCTAATTATATCGGATTTAGGTTATTCTCGACGGAATTAAGCACAGTCCTTAGCGTGAAGGGTTCCCGTCACCGCGCATAGTAAATTTGACGGAATATATGTTAAGCTCGACGAAAAAGTCAATCAAAAATAACTTAAAACCGACAAAATGAATTCTGACGGAATTCCGTCGAAAATAAACCTTTTTTTTAATTAAGTAAACCAGTAGCCCTATTCTTTTCATTCTTTCCTTCCTGTTTTCTCAGCATTTTTAGCGACGACAATTCTTTATCTCCTCAGCCTCCTACAATCATTTAAGCCCTAATTATAACTTCTCATCTCCTTTTTTTCATCTATTTTGAAGCCTTAATCTAGCTTTAAACTCCCAATTTCCCTCCATAGATAAACTCTTAAGATTTTCATATCTACTCCAGATTGGTGGTGCATGGCGGCGACTGTCTCGAACTTCTAGCTATTGTGTTCTTCTTCCTCCATTGTTACCTTTAATTTAAAGGTTAGGTGTTAATTGTTTTTGTAGTTAGGGTTAAGAAATCCTATTTTTTAAGCCCTAAATTAAAGAAATTATTCATTGCTATATTGTTTAGGATGTAAAGGCACCACTGTTATTAGGTGTTAACCAAATAAACATACAAGTAGCAATAAGTTTTGTATTCGCATGAGTTTTGTTGGGACCCTGAACAACAGATTAAAGGAATTTTTTCAGTTGTTTTGTTTGAGTTTTGATAACACACTTCATTGTATGCTTTGGAGCTTGTTCATGTTATTGTTAGTGTAATTTGAATCTGTTACATGTTCATGTTAGTGAATCTGTGAGTGAATTTGTTAGGTGTTCATGTTAGTGTAATTTGAATGTTTGGAGATCAAGCTTGTTCATGTTAGTGCCTGTTTTTCAGATTTGAGTATATACACTTGTTGAATTGTATTGTTGAACTATATATACTTGTTGGTTGTTTATTGGATTTATTGATTGATTGGTATTGGTATTGTGGGTGTGGAAGGTTTTTTCCAGACGGAATTTCTAACCCAATTTCATGTATGGTATGTCTAATCTTGTCTTATTCTTGTTGTATATATGAACCACCTTATGTCATCATATTGTCATATTTATTATTTTCGATGAAATTTACGACGAAATTTCTGTTAGAATTCTACAATTACAACATATGTGGGCCTTTCTTTATTTTATTAAGGTATTATACTTAGTTTCTCAATACTAAAATAAACTAAATAGCATTTACTTAGTTTCCTACTACTAATAAACAAAAATGAAATGAACTAAGTAGCATTTATTTAGTTTTGCACTAATAAATTAAAAAAAAATATATGATATAATATAATATAGTACATAATAAATAAATTAAATTAAATTAAATTATATAATATAATATAATACAAACTAAATTAAATTAAATATAATAAATTAAAAAATAATTTAATTTAATATAATTTAATTTAGTTAATTAAATTAAATAATATAATATAATATAATACAAAATAAAATAAAATTAATTAAATCAAATTAAATATAATAACATATAAATAAAATAAATTAATTTTAAAAAAATAACTTATTTAATATAATATAATATAAGACAAAATAAATTAAAAAAATCAAATCAAATAAATAAATAAATTAATTAACATAAATCAATTAAATTAATTAATTAAATTAAATATTCTAATATAATATAATACAAATAAAAAAATAAAATAAAATAAAGTAATTAGATAAATTAATTAAATTAAAAGAAATTAAATTAAATTACATTATATTAAATTAATTCAAATCATTGAAAATAATATAATATAATCAACTAAGTAACATTTACTTAAATCTACTGCTACATAAAATAAAGTAAATAAATTATAAAATAAACTTAGTTTACTTAGTAACATTACTAAACTGATTAACATTTGCTTAGTTTTTTATTGGTAAAATAAACTAAGTAGTATTTACGTAGTAACATTTTCTCATAAACTAAGTAGCATTTACTTAATTTTTCATTGATAAAATAAACTAAATAGCATTTGCTTAGCTTTTTGCAATTAAAAACTGAGTAGCATTTACTGAATAGCATTTTTTTATAAACTGAGTAGCATTTACTTAGTTTCACACTGGTAAAATAAACTAAGTAGCACTTGTTTAGTTTTTCACAATTAAAATAAATTGAATACATGTGCATGTAGTATAGTTTGGAGCTTAAAAACATGTTTGACATTCACTCATTAGGAGTGAATGTCGAATTAGTCCCCAGTGGAATTGTTACTAGATATTATGTCTCTCACTTAGGTCGGTGTCAATGCCTTAAATATGTTTTTGTAGGACTTTTCGGCTGGTATTTCTACATATTTTTTGAGTGCATACTTAGATTAAATAATCTTAATCTATTTCGTGTACATGGAGACCATGGGGAGGTGCTGCCGAAATTTTCTTGAAACAGAAGAAACGTGCTCAAAGTGTTAGCACTAGTGAGGAGACACATCTAGGAACGGGATAGAAGCTTAACCCTTGTAGGGTAGAGATACTGGTATATAGAATTCATGCATGGACCACATACATGAATATCCCTGTTCTGATTGTATTTTTTGTTTAATTAAAGATGTTAGCCAACCGGAGTTGGATGTACCGCACGATACCATTTGATGAGAGGAGATTAGTTGATGTGTACCATGATGAGGTGTGCAATTTTTTGAACAAAGCAATAGAACATGTTGATGATCCGAAAAAAAAGATAAGATGCCCGTGTCTTAAGTGTAAAAACCTGATTTGGATGAAAGTCGACGAAATTAAATTTGACTTATTTTCACGTGGGTTTGTGGATGGGTATTCCGTATGGATTAATCACGGGAAATCAGCTGAGTTGAGAAAACTGACCGATAATGTAGACCAACCCAGGGATTCATACACCGATAACTATGATGTCGTGGAGATGTTGATTGATGTTTATGGCCCTAACAATATTAACTGGGCTAAAAACGAGCATTCGTCAAGTAGTGTTCAGCAACAGTCAAATGATATAGTTGTTGTCTTTTATAAGATGCTATTTGAATCGAGGGTCCCATTGTATCCTGAAAATATTAAGCACGCCAGGTTATCTGCAGTGACGAAGTTTTTACACTTCAAGAATGAGTATGACTGCAGTGAGAGAGGTTTCAATGATTTGTTTGCTCTTATCAGCAAGTTCTTACCTAATGATCATTCTCTGCCCGCGAATTACTATGAAATGAAGAAGATAGTAAAGGGGTTGAATCTGGAGTATGAGAAAATCGATGTTTGTGGGCAGGAATGCATGTTATACTATGGGGAGGACAAAAATAAGGTGCAGTGTGATATCTGTAACTTGCCTCAATACAAGACGACAAAATGTGGGGGGAAAGAAGTATGTGCCTAAGAAGATCTAACGGTACTTTTCTCATGCGTTGAGGCTGCAGCGTCTATTCATGTCGTCGCATACTGTTGAACATATGAGTTGGCATAGAACAAGGGACGTCGTGTCTGGTCGGCTAACTTACCCTGCAGATGGAGATGAATGGGAAGAAGTTTGTTGAAATTTTTTCACAATTTGTCCAGGAAGTTAGGAATGTTAAGCTTGGTATGGCTACGGATGGCTTTTGCCTATTTAATAATTTTAGTCAGCCCTACTCTGTTTGGCAAGTGATCATGGTAGCTTACAATCTCCCACCGTCAATGTGCATGAGGGATGTGTATTTGTTCTTGACTTTACTCATACCGAGAGATAAGAGTCCTACAAAAAATAGAAACGTGTACCTCAGGCCATTAGTCGATGAACTTAAGATGTTATGGGAAACGGGTGTTCAAACTTATGATAAATCGGTTAAGCAAACTTTTATGATGAAGGCAGCCTTGTTGTGGACTACAACTGACTTTCCGACAATTGGGATGATCAATGGTTGGTCGACTCACAGGAAGCTGTCATGTCCAGTCTGTATGGGGATGTGCAAGGCACACAGCTAAAGCATGGGCGGAAAACTAATTTATTTGGAACTGTTGGTAGATTCATAGTTACAGAAAGATGTATGCACAGTTCAACAAAAAGACAAAGAAGAAGGGGGTTGTTGGTCGTTTGTCGGGCAGCGAGGTCTTGGGCTGGCTGAACGATCTAACATTTCCACCACCAAGGAAGGAGCACAATAAATTGAGAGCAATAGGGTATGAAAAAACTCATAACTGGACACACTCGCCCATGTGGTTTGAGTTGTCATACTGGGTCACTCTATCAGTCTGTCATTGTATAGATGTCATGCATACAAAAAAGAATGTATTCGAGAATTTATTTTACATCGTGCTAGATGCGAGTGGTAAAACAAAAGACAATGATAATGCACGAAAAGATTTGGAGGCACTGAACATAAGGTGAGAATTGTGACTCTGACCTAACAATTCAAAACTTAAACCGTCATTTTGTCTTACCAAGCAACAAGTTAAAAATATTTGTAAGTGGGTAAGTGCATTGCAGCTCCTAGATAGATATGTTTCTAACATATCTCGTTACAATAAGGTTGAGCAATTGAAAATTACTGGGTTCAAAAGTCACAATTGTCATGTATTTCGTGAGATGTTACCCAGAAAATTTGTAGATGCCTTAACCGAACTTTCAAATTTCTTTTGAAATCTTTGTTTAACGCTTATAAAGTACAATGATGCGGAGTAGATGGAGAAAAATATAGTGCTGACAATGTGTAAACTCAGAATGATCTTACCTCTAAGGTTCTTTAACTCGATAGAACATTTGTCTAATCATCTACCATATGAACTTAAGTTTAGAGGACCGGTGCAATATCGATGAATGTATCCCTTTTTGAGGTAATATCATCTACATATTCAGTTTGACGATATATATAATTCATATTCTTAATTAATTCTGGTCAATCATCGTATTTCAAGTGTATGCTTCGATTAAAGCAGAAAGTAAAAAACAAAACTCGTGTAGATGGTTCTATTGTTGAACGATATACGGAGGAAGAGCTTGTCAACTTCTGCTCTGTATACTTTGACGATATTGTCTCAATGAAGTACAACCATTTAAGTCAGAATGAGATCGTTGCAATCCAATCTCGTACTAATGAGTTAACTGTATTCACCATTCGACTAAACTATTTGGCCATGAGATGATAACTTACTTAAGCGACAAAGATTTAAAATTTGTATCTACATACGTGCTTCTAATTATGCCTGAAATATCGCCATACATACAGTATGTATTATTATTTGTAAAAATTTCATATTTAATTAATAGCATAAACAACAATAAAATCGTGTTATTAATATTTTAGAAAATTCGAAGACGAAACGTATGTTTTTAACCCAGGGTTAAATGCAGCACAGTTGGAAGCATTCACTACTAAAAATGTTTAACAGTGGTTTAAAAAAAAGGGTTGAAGCAAATAACGTTGCTGAGCATTTTAGAGATGTCATCCTAAATCCTTACAAACTTATTAGTTTATTTTCAGGCTACATCGTGAATGGGTACAAATTCAAGGTCGATGATTTGAATGAATTGACATCAGTCAATTTTGACATGTTGGGAAGCTATTATCAAAATTCGGAGTCCAATTACTATAGACGATTAGAGAAAGTGGTTGTGCTCAATTATCCCGGGCCTCAATTTAATATGAACTATTTTTAAATTTATAACTAATATGATTGTTTAACTTTTAAGAATAATAAATTTTATAATTAATAGTAATACTTTTAAGTCGTAGTTATTAGTTTTATAATTATAAGCTACAACAATTAATGCAAAAAGAACAAAATTATTAACCAAAAACAATGATCAGCAGTCTAGAAAACATCTCTTTTCTTGATATTTTATATGTATCAAATATATAATAATGTATACATTATAAAATAACTCCTATAAATAATGTACATATCCTATGACCTAAAAGGTTAAAAGGGCCTAATTCAATTTATGATTTTTGTATATAGTTGACGAAATTTAAAAACATTCATTTGTCTTCTATTCCCCGAGATTTATAAGATGAACTTTATTTACGATTAAAAATAAAAGCAACCAATAAACTAACTTGGGAATATATTTGCCTTCATAATTGAGCTAAGACAAATATTTGCATCTAAATTAATTGGAACAACCTTGGAGATTGTAAGTAAAAATATTCTGTTTATCTGTGGTGTGTGATTGAGAATAAAAGAAAATTATCCTAAGCTGTTTTATACCAAATGTTTCCAAGCATCTTTAATTGCCCATATCTATTTACTCATTTTTTCAGATAACTATAATGATCAGTATTTCACAAGCAAAGCCACAAAGGAAAAGATATTATATTTATATGTTTTATGCCTCCACTCTTCAATTAAAAAAAAAAAATTCCCCCATATCCACAATTTGTGAGTGGCTGCTCAAATTCAGAATTGTATTTTCTTTTTGTGATTTGATTTTTTTTTATATAATTTTATAATATAGGGTACTAAGGAAATCTTGATTTGAATCACCCTTTTTTGACTATTGTTCTTTCTTTATCCGGAAGATGATCACAAATAAAAATAAATAAAAAAACAAACAGGTATGGAAGCTATAATTATAAACCATGATATGTCGAAATTGTGGGATGTAAAAATACATCGGTAGGGAAGCGTCCCGCCTTAGAAGGAAGTATCTGCACGAGTAGTAGTGGACGAAGCAAAAACGAGAATGTCTGCTTGAGATTCCAATGCCCCGAACGCCTAACCATATAGAAGAAGCAATCTTCTATCTGGCCTCCGTACCAGTAGTGGAGTGGCTTGTTACTTTCAGAGAGATAGAGATAGAAAAAACAGAAGATCTTTTTATGTTGGAGACGAAGAAAGCTTAAACTGGAGCATCGATAACATTCAAACAAGGAGAGGGGGCATTGGCGAGACTAAACTCAGAAGTTGATGAGATGAAGTTGACTAAAATCTAATTTGTACCCCAAGCTTTTTCTCGAAAATCAATTTGCACCCTAAAAAAAATATTTCGACTAAATACATCCTAAACTTAATCCCAGACAATTAAATGCATACTCTACTCATTTTTCCGGCCAAATCTTCACCGAAAGTTTGATGACATCAATATAAATTGTGAGTAACTGTGTGTATTCGGGATTAATTTCAAGCGTAATTTTATAGTATCGAGACTAGTATGTCATCATCATACATAAAATTTCTCCAAATTATATCACAGGATAATACCGGTAATAATTTATCTAAAGAGAAATATTTTAAATTTTTTTATATGGCAAAAAAGAATGTGCTCAAAATGAGCAATAGTCTAAGGTTGGTTGTACAAATAAATTAACTTTGGTTTTCCACAAGTCATTTTCTTGAAACCAAGAAAAGTGAGAAACTAATTCCCTCTAAAAATTAATGTTTTCCACAAAATATATTCCATGAACCAAATGGGAGTTATGGTCATTTGAGAAAATTATAAATTATATATATAAGACGGTAGCTCGCAAGTGTTTGTATTAATAGAATCAAAAAATCTAATCAGTCATATTCAGTTGGGCACTAATTAATCATATAGAGTACAGAATATAAGAATCTGGTTACTGTGATCTAAATTAAATAAAATTTCACTATATTTTCTGAATGTAGAATAAAATCAGTAGATTGGATTTTGCTGGACTTTGAATTTGATCCTCAAAGGCAAGTTCAGAGTTATCTTATGATAAAGACATGGAACTATACCTTCTGCATCAGCAACATATTATATGACTTTGGATTTTAATAAAAAATTATTCCGCCGTAATATAGAAAAAAGAAAAAAAAAGAAAAATTAAAGATATAGGGAACAATTATTTTTGTAAAGAAAATGGTGTGTCAGAGTATCCAATTTTAAACTAATGATGAGTGAAGTAGTCTCACAAGTGTGTGATTTTTGACCCGAACATGTTTGAGGCCAAGTATGAGCAAAGTATGTGGCAAGATTTATATTAAGAATTAAGATGATACTTTCTATCGGACGGGACGTGAGTTTGTATTTTCAAAAAATTATGACTTGTTTTAGTGATCATTGCAATGACTATTTGTATTTTGATATTTTAATTGGATATTGTTTGAATCTCAGATGTAATTTTGTTTATGTTCGTCGTACTGCCAATACAGTGGGTCATGATCTTGTTACACTGACCCAGACATCTTATGTTATTTTTTCCTATAAATTGTTTAGATATGTTTATTCCTCTATTATCTCTCTCGTTGTACAGGATATTCAAACTTAATAAATTTCAATCAAAAATTTAAAAAAAAAAACGAAAAGAACTAGTGAAAATCTAGGAGAAGGCCGCTCTAAAAATTAGGTGAACCCTCTCAAGCCTGAAAGTTAAGAGTTTTGGATTAAAGAGAGAAAAGAGAAAAATAACAAATTTAGCCGGAGTTAGAGACTCATGAACCAACTCAATTAATTGTCAAAGCTAGAAAAGAAAACTAAAATATTTCTTTTAACGCTGCTCCTACCTTGAACGAATATAAATAAAAATACAATATGACGTAATCAATCTCAACAATTATTCAAGTTTAATTTTAAGTAATCGTGACAATATATGAGCAAATATATAAATATATAAATATATATATATATATGTGTGTGTGTGTGTGTGTGTGAAAAAATTGACATACACCATTTATGAGATCAGAAGTCGAAAAATCTATTCTACTATTATTAATAGCGGACGAAATTTTTACAAAAATAACTTTAAAGTCAATTAAAAGTCAACTGTGTTGGTAATCATATATATAAGTATATCACAATAAAAATAGATAAAATAAAATAAAAGGATAAAGTCTCGTGTAAAGGGGAAAGAGAGGTCCAACAAGAAGAGAGAACACAAATTGACATTACAAGAAAAGAATCCGGCCAAGACATGATTGCGAAGAAGAAAAGAATATAATGAATGAGGTGTATATATGCTAAGTAGAGAAGAATGTTAGAATCTGGAGTTGATAACATTTTGTGGATTTGGGAGGGGGATATTCCTGATGGGTAGCCTACTCACTAGGAATAATAATTACGGTCGGCCGGCCCGTCCATGATTTACGTGGTAGAATATTTTTCAAAAAGTTGATAATCCACTAACCTAATAATTCACATGCCACCAACTTTAATTGTCTAGCTAGGAGTAGATAATAATTTACTCCAAAAGGGACTGCCGATATTATTAATCATTAGAAATAGGATCCTAAAAAGAATATGGATGAGTTGTTTTGGATCATGTTAATATTACTCTCTTCATTCACACGAATAATAATATGGGTATTTTGTAATCTCTTAAAATTTTTGTATTTAAATATATCGGTATTTATTATCGACACAAATTTGTTGTACAACTTTTAAATATCTTTCTAGAGAATTTTTTTAGTTTCTTTATAATTATGATTTACAGATTTGAAAGGAAAAAAATATTTACTTAGTTTCTGATATAATCCCTGAATATTAAATCTAAATTTTTATTTATCATCTTTTCAACTAATTTATTTCATTGATATTTTATAACAATTTTAATCAACTAGCAATGTATTAAATAATTTCTTAATTGATGTGATTACTCCTAAAAAAAAGTAAATAAAGATTACACCCTTCGTACCAGAAGTAAATAAAAAATTACTTCCTCTGTTTTAAAATTATATATATATATATATAATTCATTTTAAAATAAAAAATTTGTGACTTATCGGCCTTTATTTTTGGGACTGAACCTTAACTAGCAGAGGGAACATGGACATGAGGTCCATTTATTGAGATAATAGTTTACCCCTATGCGCTTAGGTGGAGTTAACAGGCCAAGCGGCCCGATAGATATAGTTGTATAGAACAAAGTTACCGAGCCCAAAAATATTTGGATGGTTAGGGATAAGACTTGCATATTTATTTGGGTTCTTTACAGAAGTATACAACAAATAGAAAGTAATTACAAGAAAAGTGCATCAACCAAATAATTACAAAAAGAGTGTAATTATGACCCATATTACAAAAATAGTACAATTCACATTAATAAGGAAACCTAAAATCAAGGACAAATAACTGCCATAATTAATAATTCAAATTCAAATATTTGGATCTAACAACAAAAACAAATTCAAATTCAAAATAATAATTCAAATTTAAATATTCAAATTCAAATCTTCATCTCCCTCACATACACTTTGAAATAATAGTCCGCCGTTACACCTCACATACTCCACCGCTACACCGCCGCGAATCTCCGTTGTCCAAAACGCCAATGAGAATAAGAAGAAGATTCGCCCTATAAAAAGTTTCAAAAATAAATAGATGTAACTTTTAATGTTCTGAATTTTTTTTATAAATATTTTGTTACTCATAAATAATAAAATGGTTACCTTTGTATGAATGGTTGGCTACTAACTGCATCACATTCAACAAAATTGGTAACTTAATAAATTTGAATCGGTTACCTTGGTCTGAATGTTTGGCTACCAACTGCACTATGAAAAAACTGCAGGTGTGGTTATGAATTAGTTACCTTGGTACGAAAGGTTTTGTTACCTTGGTATGAAGGTTTGCTTACCTTGATCTGAAGGTTTAGTAACCAACTGTAATAAGAAAAAAATTTAAAGTGTAGAGGTTGATTGGTTACTTTTAAATGACAGTTTGATTACCTTGGTATGAAGGTTTGGTTACCATCATCCGGTATTCATATCCACCGCCACCACCGCCTGAATCTTCATACCCACCTCCATTTTGACCCTTCATTTTGAGAAGCTACCGGAGATATGCAGTTGGTTGTCTCCAAAGTGGTCTCTTCAATTTCTTTCTGCTTCTCATCGGGCCCTTCCTCTTCATCAATCTCATTCTTCAAAATCTTCGGCACAAGGTCCCTATGCTGTGAATAAACAATCTTGGATGCATTCTCCTTCTGTTTGACTATAGCATCAAAAGTAACTCTGCCATGCTCATTAACTGTAACAGGTAGTGTCTTTTGCCCGGAAACTATGTCCTTTTTCCTACCCATATCAAGAGGGTACTGTGCATAGAGAATTTCTGGAAAAGCACCCCCATCACCAAAATGCTCTGGCCGTGATGGGGCCTAAATCCATCCCGCTTCAAAATACAGTGGTACTGAATTGGCTTTAACAACCGCGGAGATCTCATCCTCTGCAGCAGTATACCTTTGCTTAAACCATGGATCGCTAGTGCGATCATTGGCGGCATGGTGTGTATATATTTATAATATATATAAATATATATATATATATATGTATATATACATATATATATATATATATATAGAAAGAATACGTTGAATGAAGAAGAAGGGTGATTATTAACTGCAGTTGTTATAGATGAGGAGAGAGAGAAGAAGCCATGAGTATAACTAATCCCTAAATTAAGGAATTCTAATTGAATACTAATTCCCTAAATTAAGGAATCCTAATTGCACTAACATTGTAAATAAATATGGAAGTGAATTAGTTGTGTAAATATTTTATGAGTACACTATTGTTGTAATTATTTTTAAAAATGTAATAAAATATGTAAATCATCCTATTTATTTCGTTACAAAACTATCAATTTCTTGAAACAAAGACGGAGTTGGGTTGGCCCAATGGGTTAGAGGTAAATAGCCCAATGTACAAAGCCAATTGTTAAATATTCACATGATGCTTTCTCTTATAAATTTATTATTATGTCATCACTAATAAATTAAAAACTTACGTATTATTTTAGGGTAAACATGAAACAAATATAAGTTTTTAATATTTAAAATTTTCAACAATAAGACTCTTTTTATGAGACTAAGGAATATTGATTTTAATTTAATGCATAATTACTCAATTAACAATTAATAAACAAATAAATGCTTTAAATTCGGTAACTTAAAATGATATTCTCAACTCATATAATTTAAGTCTTAAATTTTCAGATTTTAATTTCTAGTTTTATCTAACAGACCATTAATGATTTTTTTTATGGAAAATAGAAGGGAAATATAGTACGTGTGGATGTTAACAATCTAGACACAAATTTTGATTTATGATTTGATAACAATTAAATAAATTTATTTTTCATTGAACATTTTTTTGCATACAAAACATTACAAAGGCAAAACCTATTTCTACTACACATCATACCAAACACCATTACTACCTCATTTGCAAAAAAAGAAAACTATTAAATCACCATTACTACCTCATTTGCACAATTTTTTTTTATTAAATTGCCATTACTACTACAACACCACATCAAAGGCAAGCACCTACATTGTACCTTCTCAACTCCATTTGCCCTGCCAAATGTGACAATCAGGAGCGATGGCAACTAAACACGAGGGTTGTGCTTGTTACGAGAGGCAAGTTGCTTTTTCTGTCGTCATCGGAGAGCACTTGGCGAGGAGACCTTAGGATAAGTTGCTAAAACTTTGAATGATATATTAAGAGCGATCAAGGTTACAGTATCTCCCTATCGATTCACCTCAATAAATGACTCGCCCGGATTTTCTGTCAGTCAAAGGGAGGATTATCGATAAGGGTGGACACTCTTGTAATTAATTAAATAAAAAATAATAAAATTCATCAAATATTAATTTTAATTAAAAAAAATGTAAAAATTTGTACAAATCATTATTCAAGATTTTATTATTGTATTGAGACATAACTAATTGACTCTTGAGTAGGTTTATCAAAAGAAAATTTAAATCCATAACATTTTACTAGATCTTAAAAAATATTTATCCATGTTGATTCAAAATATCAAATACAAATTCACAACATAATAGAAAAACTAATTAATAAATTTAATAAAATGAACAAATCAAATACCCACTAGTATTGTCTTAAAAACAAAATTATACGTTCGCAATCTTTATTGATTTAAATACAACATCAAATGACACACATGCCGCAAAATTCAAGATATACTTACTATAAATTAAAGAGCATGCACGGATCTACTAATTAGCATAAATGAATAAAAATGAATAAGATTCAAAACTAAATAATCAACTACTCATAGATAATTAATAAAAAAAATAGAAGAAAAATTAATCATATTTAATCTTAACCCCAAAATTTGGCAAAAATTAAATAAACTCATGAACATAAAAATTGATATTTAAATTTGAATTTGAATGAGGATATTAGAAATATATGATTGGTGATAATTGACCCAATATTTTTTTTTCAAAGGAGAACACTACTCTACTATATTAGTCTTATAAAAAATTTCAAAAAACAAGGTAGACCCATTATTGGATCCGCCCTTCATGACGAGGACGATGATAACACAAACTCTTGCCGCCTTGAGACTTCCTGGTATGGCCGAAGATACAGGAAATTTCATAAAAATTATCACACGTAGTGATACTCATTCTCCTACACAACTCTAGTTCCAAAAAAAAAAATTAAAATAAAATACGTATATTACGAGTGTTTAAGTTAATTTTTTAATTAAATAAATATTAGTAGTAATATTTTAAAATATATGTATAATAACTAAAATTCTCGTATAATTATTATCAATATAACGTATTAATAAATTTTATAATTATAATTAATCATGTTTTTGCTTCGATAAACAAAGTCATAGTAATAGGTAAATACGCGACAATGTGACGCCCGATCCATCTCATTACACAAATAGATAATCGTTAGAAAATACAAGGTCAACAAATAAAAGCTACCTAAGCAATTTTTGTTGGTTGCTGTTGATTAAAAAACTACTTGTACACACACAATAAAGAAATATTTAAAGAGTCGACAAAATATTTTATTTCAATACAATACTCGATCTACAATAATTTATAAAGTTTAAAATATAGATTATTTATTTATTTCTTTCTTTTTTGGAGAAACTTTTAACTAGATTTTCTTTTGTTCTTTTTTCTTATTTGTTTATTATTCTAATAAATATTTGGTGTGGTTTTTGTGTTTACCTTGTTTTTCGATTGAGTGAATTGGTTTGTTTTTCAGTTTGGAAAAGTTTCTTTTCTCATCTATCGTGTGATCTTATTTTCTCCGTATTATGCAATTATTTTTTTTCTATAAAATCTATTTTAATGTATTTATCAGTGATGGTTAATACTTTTAAATTGGGTGCGAGATGCTTATTAATTCTACGTTATCCTGATAAATATTTGCAAGCATTTTAAATTTCTTTACATATTTGTTGCCAGTATTTCAGGACTTTTTTTTTTTCTAAGCTGCGATCATCTACGTCATGATTTAATTAATGGTATAATGAAATTATCACTTTCATCGATTGTTAATATTCATCATTTTTATTTTATTTTATAACTGTATTAGTTAAGTTTCTTAATATTCTGTAACCTCCTTCTTGTTACTCTATGTTTCTGACTTTGGGACGAAATAAAAAATAAAAACTTAATTTATAATAAAAAAGAAAATAATAGAAACTTGTATGTTTTCTTTTATATTGTTACTGAGTTTATAAAAAGAAAAAAAAATTAAGTAATTTCACATTTAAATTATTAAGTTGTCTTTATATTAGTTGTAATATGTTTATAATATAGAGGGTATAATAAAAATTATAAAAGTTGATCTTATGTTATTTAATTTTTCTTTCAAAGTGGTCTATTTTTTTAGTAAAAAAATTTGGCAAAAAAAGTAGTTAAGTTTTCAATCAATTTCTTTGCCTTTTTGTTCATTAAAAAACCTCAATAATAAAGAAATTTAAATTTTTTGTCCATTCCTTTTCTTCTCGTCCATTTTAAAACTCAGTAAGAAAGAGTTAAATTAGAGAGAGACCCGCTGTAACACCCTCTTATCAAACAGGAAAGGAAGGTTGCACACAAAGCACAACAAACCTCAAAATAAATAAATAGAGTACTAATAGCCTCATAATATTTAATAGTTATACATAAATGTTGAATTAAATACAACTCCAAATATTTACACAATAATCAAAACTTTAAATCAAATAAACCTATTAGATAAAATATAACTCTTTTCACACGAAATCCTAAACCACCCTGCAAACCTGTTGGAAAAAAATACAACATGAGTCAAATGCTCAGTACGGATAGAAATACACAAACATACCACAAGATATATAATGATACCAAAAGAGCCGAATGGCTGAACGAATACGAACTACGAATGAATCACATATCAAAATTAATTAATGAGACTATATACAAATGATGAACACTGTCGAATGAACAATCATAATCAGAAGGCTCCTAAACAAAAACAAAATTGAATCAAATGTTTATAAAGTGACAAGTTCATATTGAACTCAAATACAAATAGCCAAAGACTAACAAAATATATTGGTACCATAATGTATGCAAATCAAATCGGATAGTACGCATGACACATATGTCGCTAATTTGTAAAACAAATCAGATCAAATCAAATACTTGGCCAACCCATACGTATCCTAAACAAACATATCAAATAGTTAAACACACCTAGAACAACATACGAAATGATACATTGTGGACTGATCACACCGCCACTGAAGGTGTTACACCCAATGTCAAGAAGACGTACATGTGGTACCCCTACACGTGGTTAGCTCAAGTATAACCTAAGGATCAAATTACAAAATGTAAGCCAAAAGGGTTCAAATTAATAAGGCTTACATGACCATCTCCAAATGATATCAAATTATTTAAATACAAACATACTTAACTGTCTCAAGATACCAAAGATCAAAAATAACTTTGAATGTCAATGAAAATATGCGAACAAGGTTATATACAAATAAAGTCTCAAAACACAATTGTCCAAATGACGAATTATTACATAATTGATATATGGAATACAACAACAACCAAGAAACGAAATACAGAATCCGTACCTGATAATCAAATCCACGTATAACACACTCTACAAAATCTTAACCTCCTACGCCAACGATATTATGAAATCTTAATCACCACCTAAATATATTCATTCCAAATTAAATATGCAATTCAAACTAATAATTGTAAAACACTTTTAACCTATTTAAGGTGCCTTTAATTTTTCATCTTAGATCATTTATTAATACCCAAAGTATAAAAATTAAGAGCAAAAGTCGAAAAAATCTTAAAACCTTAATATGACAAATTATTTTTAATACCTCAATCCATTGTATCGATCATATCACTCTAACTTTATAATTATTTATTAAATTAAATAATTTTAACAGAAATTAGATTTTAAATACTCTAGTTTAGTCTCAAAAATCACTCAAATCGAATTTAAAATTATTAAGTTATGTATTTTTAAATATTAGAACTTCTTGTTGAAAATTCTGCTATAAAAATTCCAGATCAGCCGTGTTTTAAAATTCATAACAAATCATACGTTAATCTTTAATGGTTCAAAATTGGCAAACATATTCTCAGCTTATAAATGTATAACATATCCAAAAATTATAATGATTCAACGATCGGATTAAGAGATACAACCCACGAAATATACCTTAAACTATTGAGAGATTTTTTGATTTTAACTTTTACATTCAATCGAATTATTTTATTTTATATTAATCCATCTTATGACGCCCCCGTACTTGAGTATTTGCTATTACAAGTATGGTAGTCACTATAAACTTAATCAAAGTCTATTATATATTATTACATATTCACTGATTTATATCAAGTATAATAATACAACTCAGGTCCTACTTACACAATATGAACTGATACAATAGTTCTACAATACCACCTTGCTAATTATTTAATTAAACGATACAAAATTAATTATTTATTCTTTCTTGTTGGCTTTACTTTTCCTTTTATCTTTTACACCCGATCCTTCAAGTTCCTCAGACTTAGTTGAAAACATGAAAATTTTACGCAAGAGTAAGCAACTAATTTGCTTAGCAGGTATATAAAATATCAAGAACTGAATGACAAGGGAATTGAATAATTGAATATAAATTAAATCAGAATAATAAATGAGAATAATTATTAACACAGTAATAAACAGATTTAAATTGACGAGCATCAAATAATTTTTTTTATAAACTGAGTGGTCATAAGGAGCAATAACGTAAATGTCCTACAATTATATAAATTGCTGACTCTCCATCTCCACAGACATTTTAGGGGATTAACCTAGTGTACCTTGTGTTATGTACAACATTATCTCCATAAGTCGAATTTTTCGACAATAATATCCCCTTTATAAAATAGGGTTGTTCAATTCAGTCTCAGATTTGCCCAAAATAATTGGTTTGAAAAATAAAATAATATAATTTCTGAATTTTAGAGTAAGCCGAAACAATGACTTTCTCAATAATATTTACAATAATTTAAAGTTCAATAATTCTTGCAAATATATTCTGAAATTTAATATCGCATGATAACAATTTACTTGAACGAAATATTCAAAATTTAAGGAACTTTTAACGAAAGCAAATAAATGTTTAAGAAACTTATACAAAAGAATAAACTTGTACAAATTTAAAAAATTTGCACAGAATAATAAATTTGTACAAGTTAGTAACTTACTCAAATGGGGAGAACTTGCACAATATACAAAGTTTGTGTAAGTTAGGAAACTTGCATATTTTTCGTTAACTATTTTATAGCTCAAAAAATATTTCCTGCAATTGACCTACATCATTATTCATAAATGCCAAAAATATTAATCTATCATTTCTTTATTTTTAATTATTTTATTCTTAGTTAATAATTACCCGAATTCTTAATTCACAAGTTATCGGGTACTACAAGTATAACTTAGTCAAATTATCTCTCTCTATATATATATATATCGATAAGTAATTAAAAGTATACCTTCAAATTTTTCTTTGTATTTTTTCTCCTCCTAAACGCAATTGTGATTTCTCTCTATATTTTTTCCTTTCTTTCTCTACTATCACGTTCCCGACTTTTCTTTTCTTTTTGTAACAAGCATGGTAGGTATTTATATATATATATATATATATTATACATTAGTTTAATAATAGACTTAGCTTATTATTATTATTATTATTATTATTATATAGGTATATATGATTAACTAATTAGCATGGTAATTATACTCGGACCGCCGGTCTGACCGGTAAAAATCGGAACTGGTCGGCACTTCGGTCCGCTTTTTTTGGGTCAAAAACCGGTCAAACCCGGTGACTCGGCGGTTGGACCGGTCACCGGTTTTACCGGTTTCCTACCTCAACTTTTTTTTTTCCTTTTAATTTAAGCCTTTGAATTTGATTAAATGTATCATTGATTGAGTTTTGAGTTATGATCATGATTTAATATCTTTCTTTTCATATAAATTTAGTATTTATTTGAATTGTATAAACTATAAAGTAAATATTGTACAAATAAATTTAGTTTTTTTTTACCGAATTTGATTGAATGTATCCTAGAGATGTCTATATTCATTTGTGTTTGATTTTATCACTCCTGAGTCTTGAATTTTGAGTTATGATCATGATTTAATATGTTTCTTTTTATATAGATTTAGTATTTATTTGAATTGTATAAAGTAAATATGCTTATTTTTTGTTGTTGTGGATAAATTGATTAATTTTACATATTTACTAAATATTATATATAATATATAATAATTAATATATTTAATTATTAATTATTTATTACGTATTAATGACGTCACTAGGTCAATAACGGTCTGACCACTAGTTGGACCAATGACTCATCTACCCGGTACTTTTTTTGGTTCGATGAACGGTCTGGTTCTGAAAACATTGCTAATTAGAGATAATGCGTGTAATCATCACTCCCTTTATATATATATGTCTAACCATCTTGGCTGGCTCACATAGTACACAGGTAGGTACATATATATAGAAATATATAAATTAGCCCACTCCTAATATAAGTAGGGAGGAGGTATGTGTATAGCTATACATGTGCCAAAGTTGCTAATCTTAATTATTATACCTAACTTCTAAAATCTTCTAGTTTTTTTTTGTTTTTTTTACCTGTCATCTTTTTCATGTTTTCGGCATATTTTTGGGGTTGTCATCCATTTTTTTTTACAAATTATGAACAAATTTATCCCATTAAAACTTAAATGTTCCTTTATAAACTTCATTCATATTAACAAAATATCTCAAATGTTACACATCTCTTTTTCTCAATTATCATGACTTCTAATTCCAAATATCTATTTTAATTAAAAATAATCTCTAATTTTAAAACTCTCATAAGTAAACTTAAAATCATAATACAAAATAATATTTACCTTTTTTATTCGTATTTCTTTAGCACGCAACAACAAAGAATCTGATTTTAGAGTATTATAAAGTTTTCAAAATCTCTTAACGTCTTCACGAAAATTGTAGCTTTCGAAAAAATACATGAAATATGCTCAAGAATTACTCAATTATGAGTTAATATGACTATGTAATGAATTTTTTAAATTAGGATAGAAAATAGTGACAAAAATAGGACATATTACGATTTTTATCAATTTAAAGTTTGAAGATGGCGTCAAATAACTTTTCTTCCTTTTCATAATTATAGAGGACGAAAAACTGAAGAAATAAACTTTAAATTTACTCAATTTCGACATTGAATGAATTAACTCTGATTTTTCTAAGGAGGCTATAGTATATGAAGAAATTTTAAGTGAAAATTCAATATAGGATAAGAAAAAGATCAGAGTTACATTTAGCACTCTTTAAATATAATAAGAAACAATAGAAGTTATCAAAGCCCTAATAAACTCCTTAATTTTAATAAAATATATTATTTAATTATTTAATAAAATAATTTAACTTTCCAAATGAAATATAAAAATAAAATAAAATTAGTAGCTTACTTTTTATTTTTAAGAAAAATCAAATTAATATTTAATTATTAGAAAAATTCGGATTGTTACAAATTGCACCCGACCCGATCATACCTCACGAGTCAACACTTTTAAAGTTTTAACTCAAAAATGTCTAGGGATCCGAGTCCACCAAGCTCAGCGGCCGCCAGCCGCCCCTTATTTATTTTTCTTTCTTTACCAATCAGCGGCTCGCCACTCTTGACCCAGCTTCTCTTTCCTCTTTCCCCTGCCAATATCACCACTCCACAACACTACCATCCAAAATAATTCAATCTCACTCCAAATAGTTTACTCCATTTTTATACCTTTCTGAAGAAAAAAAAATACCCACATGTATTGTAATTCCATTTCAATATTTGCAGCATTTTTTTTCCTCAGCCGCCACCTGCTCCTGTCTTTTTCCAATGTCTCCATTTTCTCCACAAGTAATGGGACAAACAGTTTATATACCCAATATAAAACTCCCTCTAAACACCCATAATCCAATTCTTTCTGTTCATTCAATTGAACTCAAATTGCTACCATTCTTTCTCTTCGTAGCTCTTCAATGGAGGATTGTGCGGGATCCATTGAAGTGTCGCCAATCAATGGCTACAAACTCCTCTTTAAGGCTGCCACTATGATACCCATTTCCCACTATTTATTGGGATTTTTGTGTGTATCCATTGTTTTCTTGTACAATTTCTTGGAGTTTCATTTTATTGAAGATTTTTTATCTGGTGGGAGTCTGGTGAAACTTACTTATGATTCCGGTTCGGAGCTTTACCAAGCTGTTGTTTCCAAGTGTCACCTTCTTCATGGCAGGTATATTTTCTTGTTATATTTAGGGGTTAATATGCAATGTACATTGTGAATTACTAATTGTACATTTGTGCTAAACTCTGTGCTTATATTATGAATGTGCTATTTATGAGTATATTGGTTTTCTTTTGCTGTCTTGGTATTGAGCAGGTACTTGGCAACACCGTGGCTTGCAAGTCCGCACCTTCAAACTACACTTTTGGAGTATATTGGGAGCCCTCCTGCTTTCAGCTACAAAAGGTACTTCATATCATAAATTGTGTGTAAATAGGATCATATGGTTATAAATAAAATTTGGTTGATAGTACTATTTTAGCATTTGATATTTATTTAAAATTTCTAACTAAATTATCTATATTGAATTTAGAACAGTTTATAATGAGAAGAAGTTAATATGGTGTAAACTGCATAAAAGGAATGTAAAGGATAGACATTTGACACTGTTTGAAAGGAAAAAAAAGACCGTGTTAGAATTGATGAAAATGAACCTAATGACATAGTGATTCAGTTATAAACCAACTTCTGTACAAGTATGTAGAGAATATATGGTAAAAAATCCACATTCATAATATATCATTGAAGGAGAAGTTGATTGTTTAGAAACCAATTCAGTAAAAGTACCATGATACAAATAACCGTTATTGTGATTTATTTTACAAGAAGGACTAAGGCCAATTAGCTATAAAAACAATTAGCCCAAAGCACCAAATTTTGCCGAAGGCTACAACATATTTGCCTGAAGGCCTCACTCAAAGGCTAAAACTTTGCCACATTAGGCACCTCCTAATCGGGTTGTTCATTCGCTAGATAATGATAGAGAATTCACGCCAACCAAGCCAGTAAAAAAGGCTGAAATACAAGAATAAAGTGGAACACTATGATTCAAGGACCATGAGATAGCTCACAACATATCTTAGGGAATGAGTAAAATGTGCGCGATAGATCATGGTCAACCAGATGCCTTTATTATGTTCAAACTGACAAATGTCAGTGTCTTGATTTTATAGTAGGTTTTGTCCCGATGCTATTAGTTGAAACTTTAGGCTTACCTATGAAGAACTCTGACAATATATGTTGGTTTCTTGCAACATACTTTCACTTTGTGTGGTGATTTTTTTGCAGACTAATGAAACTATGTTATAATTTGAAATGAGAAACTAGTTGCAACACAATAGGAGAAATATAAGAAATTGATGTGGGTCATAGTATAATGTTGGCCGCTAGGAGATTACCAAGTGCTTGGAACTTCAGATTTGTTGGATTAGGGCCAAGGGGCATAGAAGAGGATTGAAGCCATTTCTAAAGGAAGCATAGACTGGGTTCAATGACTATGAACTGCTTTTGGAGTTTATATCATCTCTGGAGTACCATTTGTTGGAAAAGCTTTAGCTGTTGGAGAATGTGCCACAAGATAATATATTAAGCTTTGAGCTTCCTCCCTTGCGAACCATAACCTTGGGAGATAACAAGGACAACCATAATTTATCGAAGATATGTGAATTTTTTTTCAATTTCCCAATGAAAGCCAAAAAAAAAAAACACGGAAGAATTCAGAAGCAGGGTATTATATGCAGGGAAGATTAATACCTTCTTTCGCATGCAATAATTAGGTTACTTTTGGTGACAACGTTGTTGCTTTTAAGACTGGTCTAAAATGCCCTGCTCTGAGATTAAGTGAAGGTATGGCCTAGACAAATAGAAAAATGGATTATTGTACAAATTTCGTTGATTGGGAAGGTATGTGGCTACGTGACATTCGTTTTTACTTGGTGGGGATTTTAGATACAGAAAACTGCCTTGTCCAGAAAAGAACAATTATTGCAGAAGAAAAGATATGCAGTCCTGAAGGAGTGATTTCAACATGACTGGATCAATGCTTGTCCATGAAAGGGAGTATGTGCCTCTAATTAGTCTGAAAAAGAGTGTCGAGGATGACTTATCCAGATTATTATGTGAAGTTCTATGGTGTTGATAATTTCTATTGTTTTGAGCACTTCGTCATTGACTTTGAAGCATCTGAAGTGGTGCAAAAAACTTGATCATTATCACAATAGTGAGCAGCTATCGTCAATAGTGCTTTTCCATGAATCCATGTGTTCAGAATTTAGTGGCAGATGCATCAAGCAGAAGGTTGTTTTCCAATCTACAATGCCAACTTGTGCATAATGTTTTTTCCATGACTTCTACACTCTTTTCCCCAGTGTTCTAAAAATCGTTAGGCGGACCTAGGCGGAGGGAGCGCCTAGCACCTAGGTCATCTAGGCAGTGCCGAGGCATTTCCTTAGGCGGACTAGGCGTTTTCTTAGGCGGTCTCATTTATTTATTTTTCTATTATACATGTTATACTATACAAAGCATATAGTAGATGTATTTTTTTAAAAAAATTTACATGAAATATTACCAAAAAAATAATCTTTTAATGCTTAACAAATTCATTATAAGTATTGTAGAGCTTCAAAGTAGAGGTCCAATTCTACCTAGGCGGGGTGCCCAGCCAAATTGAGGCTGTAGAGTTGCCCAGTGCCTAGGCGGGGATTAATCGAACCTAGGCAGAGATTTTTAGAACACTTTTTGGGAAGAGTTCAACTAAAGGTTTCAGGATGAAGCAATGAAATCTAGGTCATCTTTTTCTCGGCCCTCCAATTACAATAATTACTTTAGTTGCTGATCCAACTTTCAATTTAAATGTTCTTATTTTAGTTTCTATTTCTGTACTTTTTTTAGTATGGAGGAGGACCTAACCCCAATAACTAACTAGGTATAGATTAATTTAGTGGTAGTAATTTTGCGGTCCAATAAGTTTTGATAGTGGTACTTTAGTCTTTGCCCTTTTGTTTGAATGGTAATGTGAATCATTAAGTTAAATTATTTAGTTTTACTGATTCATAAGCTGAAAAGTGGTCTTATGTCGAACTGATTTATGGGCTGAGATTATGAATCTATCTCTATAACCGAGATTCTTATAAAGAATTACTCGGAGATTGCAACAAACAGTTTATGGGAAATTATAAACAGTTTATCTCTTAGGGATTGCTAAAGGTGCAGTGTTGGTCCCTGATAATTTTTTTATCTACTTTTTTTTTCTCTTTTCTTTCTTCATACATCTCTCTCTCTCCCAGCCCCCCCCCCACGCGCGCTCCCCCGAGCATGTATATTGTAATTGATTGGTGTTATTGCTATATATTTCTGAAAAGTTGACATAAAACTTGACCTTCTCTTTTCCTAACAAATTCGTATGTTTTTACAGAGAGATATTTCATTCATCTGATGGTGGAACTTTTGCTCTGGATTGGCTAATGAGTTCAGATGGTACTGCTAGACTTTATTTCATGCCAGTGTTGTTCTTAGTTAATTGTGTAGAAATTATGTGAGTATATTTCTAGCTATGTCACAGGGACTCGGGATCCCTAGAAGTTCCCATAGAACATTTTTCGGCATTTCTCACTATTTTGGCGTGTCTAATACTGACACCTATTTGTGTCCTATCAACATGAGTACTTTTGGAAAAATGAAGAGTCCATGTAACACAAATTTCTTAAGCAAATATAGCTCTATCCATAATCACTCTGATTTTTCTACTCCCTCAGATAGCTTGTTTGCATTAGGTTTTTACTCCTGCACAAAAAAGGTTAAATAGAGAAGCAAAGGAAAAGATGATATAGATGGAATGAAGGATTCCTGATAATTAATTGATTGAAATGCCTACACCTTCAACTTTCAAGTCTTCATCTTTCCCCTTTTATTTTTCAGTTTTTAGCATGTCTTTTGGAGGCAACTTTCAAGCATTTCGTTACATCACACATAAGTTCATTGACTCCTTTTTCCTACAAGACCTCTCCTATAAATAGAGAGAGATCTTGAAGCATGTTCTTCAAGTTCCTATGAATTCCTCTCCTGTGAGGAGACCCTGCTCAAGAAATTTTATAGTAGTAATATTCTTTGTTATATGTATATAAACAAGAATAAAGTAAGAAAGAAGAAAATGAGAGAAAAAACTGTTTAGACACGGTAATTTGGTATTTTGGTCTCCTTATTCATGTTTCCATTTAATATGCAGTATTACCACGTTCAGCAGAAAAGAATAATGTCATTTCAAAGAATGACACGACCCCAATTGTGGTAGTGGTTCCGGGACTTACAAGTGATTCTTCTGCTGCTGTAAGTTGTAAAACTGAAATCTGTAGACCAATTTTATTTAGATTAAAGTGCTTATGGGGATGCTTTACAGATTATTTTTATATAGGTTATTACTTTTATTAACTCATGACTGGCCAGCATTTTTTCATAGTTTAAGCTTTTAGAGAAGTTGGTAACTTAACATGGTTTTAGAGCTCTGTTTTTGAAAGGTATTTGGTTAGATCCTTCCAAGCCTTCCTCTTGTAAATCCCTTTAACTAATAGCTTAACCTTTTAGAGCAATAGATGTTTTAACTTTCATGTAATGAAATCCTTACCCTCCAATGCTATATGGTTACACGTATACTGGACTTAATAGAATTGATCCATTGATTTAGGCTTTTAGTACTTACTAAATTTTAGAAAGGTATAACACTAGTTATAATTAGTTATCCAGGTTCACTGAAATTTTGTAATGTTGACTTGTTTCTTGTATGCAATGGTAACATGGTCTTGGTTCTTTTGTCAAATGTATTGCAGTATGTAAAATTTCTCTCCTTCAATATGGCGAAACGTGGATGGAATGTTGTGGTATGCAATCACCGAGGAATGGGCGGCATTCCATTCACTGTGAGTTATTCTCAATTCTTAGTTATAAAGATTCATCATCACGCACTTGAGAGATTGGAGAAGATTTAATCAATATATATAGAGAGTTTTGTATTTCTATCTTCTTCAAAGTCATAAGACAAGTTTAGCACCAACAATTTGGCTTTAATCCGCTCTCTTCTTCATGATACTATATCTAATAAGTTGAGGAAACAACCTACAAATCTTTTCATTTAGGTTCTGGGTAAAATTGAGTTACGTGATAAGTGTAACATGTTTGTTACATATGATGATGGTCTCTAACTAAGGGAATGTTTTTGGCTTCACTTTATATTCTTAATAAAAAAAATTTTGTTTATGACTATTAATGTTTGCAGTTCATCCCAGCTTTAAAGTGTAATGGATTTTTTTATTTTATTTATATATATATTTTATGCAGTCTAGTTACTTTTACAATGCTGGAAAAACGAAGGATATACGAGACGTCATCAATTATCTCCGAGATGGATACCCTGTGGCTCCGCTATTTCTTGTTGGAACTAGTATCGGTGCCAACATTGTGGTACATTGACTGATCTACTTTTCATTTTTCAGCCTTATGGAAGTATCAAGAATAGTAACTTAAATATTTTGAGTATGGTTGAAGATAGTTTAAATATATTCTGTTCTTGAAAGCTCTTACACTGAAAGTACTCATTGTGCCTCTGTTCACAAATGAGAAGGGTAATGCATGTCTCAGATTACTACAAGAATTATTATTCCATTACAAAACTTCTATGCAAGCTCACACTATATATACAATAGGTACACAGTGATAACACGTCACAAATAAACTCTCACTACTTGGCATCCTTCCGCCCTTATTCAATGAATAAGACTTAACAATTTCTAAGTCATTTCTTTATATGAATATGTTGCTTAAACCGGCTTTTAGTTGATAATTCACAGCTCCATCCTGGTAAAACATCCATAAGTTCAATACCACTGTGCGATTTCTTATAGTTTGATGTTAATAATTTTCATTGGTCACCAAGTGTAAAACATAAATTGCTGATTTATATATATCTATTTTAAATTATTTCCATCAGGGAAAGTATCTTGGAGAAGATGGAGAGAATTGTCCTGTCGCTGGTGCTGCTGTTATATGCTCTCCATGGGACCTTTTGGTTAGTCTTTTAACTTAAATGAATCTTAGAAGCAATATTTCAACTTTCTAGGGTAGATATATTCAAAAAGTGGTGCAATAAGACAAAAGTACACAAGTGATGCTAAAACCAGAATTCTGACCACTTCACATAGATTTGGGTCTTTTTTCTGCTATTGGGTAGCTTCATTGATACCAAACGGTCGAAACATCTTTTTATGTATGCACTTCAGGTTTTTGTGATTTTATGTAGCCTTCTAAAAAGTAGAAACTTTCACAAGGTTGATGTGTCCGACATGGACATTCTGAGCTACTTGTCCAACACTTTTTTGTTTTATATATCGATATTGAAAATATAAAATTCTTCAAGTCGAGACTCGAGAGTGACTCTTGGTACAGAATGTGTCCAAAGAAAATCCAAGATATAATGTTATTATTTTTTTTATAAAAAAAGAAAATTTTATTAGAAAATTCATAGATTACAATGTGATAAGAGGAGGACTTGAAATCCTACTAAACTTAGAAAAGGGGGGAAAACACAAAAATAAAGCGTTAGAAAACGGCTGTCCTTCACTCCCTCAGCAAATCTGAACATGAAATATTATGCAATATTATTATTTTTATTTTAGCATGTCTAGAAAGGTTAAATGTCAGAGGGGACAAAAGCACATGTTGTATTATTCAGTGCTTAGTAATTTATTCGTAGTTTTCTTGCCCAATGGCCAACACTACTACATCTGTCCTGCAAAAATTGCCACAATTGAGTTCTATTTTTGTATTTAAATGATATTCACATTTCACTCTTTCGTACATCAGGGTAATATTAGGGCAAAAATACTCTACTCTTTAATGGGACCTACTCTTAAGTACAAACAGATATGTGTATGTAAGAGTATCTTAAGGATAATATGGGAATTGATTTATAAACTATAATCTTGGTTTCAAAACTGAAATCCTTAATTTACCTGAAATCACTAAATGTGACAACTTCTATTCTCATAAGGAGTATATATCTTCCAAGTCTAGCTGCTCATTTGACATGTAGCATGTGTACATTTCCTGAAAAAGTTGTCCTAAAAGTTGTGCTTATAGTTCAGTGTAATGTTCTTTTCAAACTCTTTTACCTCTTTTCCAGATTGGTGCCAGAGCCTTAAGACGGAGACTTGTGCAAAGGGTGTATGACAAAGTTCTTGCTATTGGTCTTCAAAGTTACGCACGATTGTATGTCTGGAGAACCTTGTATAGTAAAACACGTTTGTGGATTTCATGCAATAGTTAGCTAGATTCATTTAACTAAGTCTAACTTGCTTATTGCAGAAATCAGGCCCATTATATTAAACATGGAGATTGGGAAGGCATCTTAAAGGTTGGCTTCTTCTCTGGAATTGATTATATTACGAATATTTTGGACTGAGTCAATATGATTGTAAAGTTAACAAGTTACTTGGGCATATAAAATTTTTAAGTGTAGTCATATCCAACTTGATGCACTATTTTTTTAGGAAAAGAACACATTCTTGGCATTTCAATTTGGTTACTATTATATCTTCAGGACATATAGTTATTGAACTCATGTGCATAAACCAACAAGGTCAAAGAGTTGGAATTCTTAGGTTTTAAAGTATGATAATACATTGTTAGTCACTAATAGCATAAGCTTTTATTATGTTGTGTTCATTTGCCAATGAACTTTCTTTTGTTCAAAGCAATGGAACAGAGATGGTGAACCAAGAATAAATTGTCAATATTTTTCACATTGGAATTTGAAGGCTTTGATGACTTGCATAAAATATAGGCATAATCCACATTTCCGTACTGACTAAGGTTTTGTGTTTGGTTGCTCCCTTGTGCTTCTAAAGTCACGTACTATTCGGGATTTTGATAAATATGCCACCTGCGTTGTAGACAACATTGAGGTATTATGCTCTCTCTCTCTCTCTCTCTCTCTCTCTCTCTCACACACACACACACGGTTACTTTCCGCCTCCAAGTACTCCTGATAACATTTTGCTTCCTCAAGACTGTGGATACTTACTACAGGTGGTCTAGCTCTGCTTCTTATGTGAAAGGTGTGTCAGTCCCACTACTCTGTATAAGTTCTATGGATGATCCAGTTTGTACTGCAGAAGCCATACCTTGGGATGAATGCAGGTAAAGCTACTCTGCTTTAAGTCACCAACCACATACTCGTTTCCACTCCCTCACCTTTCTTTTACAAGTTTAGTACCTGATCTAATACTAATCTTTCCACACAGAGCAAATAAAAACGTTGTTCTGGCTACAACAAAACATGGTGGACATCTGGGGTATTTTGAAGGAGTAACAGCATCTAGCTTGTGGTACTCTATCTAACATTCCCTTAATATTCCACTCAGTATCCAACAGCATTCAAAAATGCTCTACTGATAGCTGTAAAAGCATATTATAATCAGCTTGGTTAGTGATATTTATTTTCTTGATTTGGGCATGTCTTTATTAATGTTAAGGTAACATGTGAATTGATAGTGTCTCGCATCGGTTTTCTATTTCTGCACTGAAAGCCTGGGGAGTCCATAACGAAGGCAATACACCTGTTGAACCTAATTTGACCCAAAAGTTTAATCTGATAGTTCTCGAGCCCAACCTTGTATATTAATTATTAAGCCTCCAACTTCACGCTCAAACACCCATGTTGGACTAGAAAATCTTACTTCGCTTTTAATTTTAAGTTTAAAGAGAACTGCAAGTATCCGCTATTCAATACTAATAGCTAGAGCTGAAACTTGATTTAGAAGCTAGGTAGCCCATTGGTTATGATTGTTTTCACAATCATATGCATGATTATTTTTTGTTTATTGAATATTGTCGCATTGAAAGCTTATTTTATTGTCATGGACTTGCGGTTTTTATCACACTTGTTTCTTTTGTAGGTGGGTGAGGGCGGTTAATGAATTCTTCGGTGTTCTTCATTCTAGTCCTCTTATGCATAAACAAAAGAAGGTGCAAATCATATTCAAAACTGTTTGTTTTCCGGTTTCAATAATATAGTATATTAGCAAGCTCATATGGTCTTGGCTGTTACTAGACTCCGGTCACTAAATACTCACCAAACTATGGAGCTATCCAAGAGTCTAGTAGTTCAGTTCAGGTCCCATATCTTTTGGTTAGCTAGTTTACAGAAACATAGAACCCTTTATCAGAATGTGGAATCATTTTACTAAACACAACTCGTATTCAGTCAAGTTTAGACCTAGGAAAGAGATCTAGTCACCAGGGTCGGTTTGATTTTTATTTGCTGTGAAATGGCAAAAATTATATTTTGTCAAAAAATATTTGTCATTTCTGTATTTACTCATATTGTCCATTGATATTTTTGCAGACACAAACTCAGGGACAGTGTTCCCCGAAGGAATCCCTGATTGACCAGAGTCCGTGTATTAGTGCCACCTACGGAGTGGTGGCAGCTGTGAATGTGGTGGAAGAACCATCTGAAGGGATCATAACTCGAAATGGGAAGACTTGCGAAATGGTTCCAGATGCAGAACAACTTGAACTTCCAAGTAAAAATTAGTCAAAAATGAAACACCGTCGAACCAACTAAAGAAGTGAAAAGATGATGTAGCAGTTTAGGTAGGTATTTTTATTGTTTATCTATGGCTTATGCCGGCCGGGGGAGATAGGAATGCAGGAAGTTTGTCTGTCAATATACTAGCTTTCATGTGTCCTGATGATGACTCATTGGAGTCATTTTATTGTTGTATCTTAACTGATGAAGAAATAAAAGTGCCCATATTTATCATAAGTTTATCTTCCTCAAATTATTGCATATTATTTACGTTTAATAGACATAAAGATAAAGTCTTATGAAGATTCCTTGCACTTAATAAAAAATGAAAAAAATTCTAGTCAATTTACTAAATCTTAAAAATTTAAAGTTGATGTGAATTTATTTAACTTTGATTAATACAATAATTAATATTATAAACTACTTAAAAGTTATTACGTACTATGTACAAAATTATTATTTAAAACTTAATATAACTTCACGTGACAATCAAAATATTAAAATTTCTTAAATTAAGTAAAAGATCATTGTTTGTGAAACAGAGGGAATATTATTTATGTTTTAGATCACCAATTATCGGATTTGGATTGTTTATGTTTTGTTGGTTCACCGACATTCAGACTTGAGTTGCGTCTTGGTTAATATTTTCTTTGTTCTCGTCTTGCTGTATATTTGTTGAACAAGTAAACCAACATTTCAATCAAGTGAAATTATTGACATGCTCTTTAAATATTTTTAATTTATACGGCATTTAACAACTAAACACCTGACTTTAATCACCTGATTTTTGTTGAAAAATATTCCTATAGTTTTGATTTTCCATTTGTTTTAATGATAATATAAGATGATATAATGTTTTGAGGCCTATTATTATGTCATTATTCTATTAAATACTTGATAAATTTAATTAAGAAATATAATACAATTTTTAAATTAGAACTGATCTGCCATTTTTCAATCACAAATTCACGATTAGGAATATTAGGACCCTCTCTTATATATAAAATAATGATATAAAGAAAAATGGTCGCAAATAATCATATTCCTGGTATTACTATTAAAATAATATTGATGTAATTAAATGCATGTGTATTATAAGAAATTTGGTGAAAGTATAATGGCGGGGTCATAATTCACAAAGTCATAAACCATAAGCCAACCCATAATTAAAATTTCATTAATGTTATTAAAATATTTGAAACCTCCACAGTCAGCATAAATAAAACTAATTATAAGACAAATTTGTTCAAATAAAGATGAGATAAAAAAGGAGACAAGAGACTCGAATGTAATTGCATGAGTTGTCGCAACAAAATAACATTATGTTATATAATTGAATACACTTTTCCTATGTTGTGTTATTGTGTACTAGTGTATAAAAGAGTGTTTTGTAACTTTTCAAAATAGTACTCCCTCCTTCCCATATTAAATGTTCTAATTTTATTTTTTAAATGTTTCAAAATAAATGTCTTATTTTTATATTAGTAACTATATCTATCCTATTGTTTCTCTTATACCATCATAATCTATTTAATATACTTATTGTGAATGTGAGAGTTACAAAAAAATATACCTAGAGAATTAAATGACGTAAGAAAGAGTAATTATTGGGGTCATAAAAAAGTGAAGAAATACTCCAATTAATAAGTAATCAAAAAAAGTAATTTAGGTAAAAAAAAAATCTATTAATCAGCGTGCTAAAACTAATTAAAACGTTTATTTTAGGACAAAAGAAATATTATTATAAGAGACAATTGAAGTAATAATATGAAAGGTGTTGCTCATCTCCCATGCCGTCTAAAAATAATTACTCCTTTCGTCCCCAAAAGGATAACTAAGTTGATAAAAGATTTTGTCAATAATGAATAAAGTCAACAAATCAATTACATAAATTTTTGCACCAGCTAATTCATCCTTGCTATACACTCATATCACAAATGTGTGGTTTATCTCTAAATCTAAAACCCAAGAATAGATTGTTAAAAAAAATTTATACTCTCTCTTATTATTTTGAATAACTTAATTTGTGTGAAAATTATTCTAAAAGAGACGGTGGTAGTATTTTTTAGTGTCAAAAAGACAAGTGTGTTATTTTTTTAAGTGGGAGAAAATGCTCTACTGTGATTGGTAGATAAATGCAAAGGCCTTCACCCGCCAAAATCTCCTTCCTTCCCCAACTAAGTAAATACCCACCCCATGCATTAATGCCTATACGAAATAGCTACCCCAAAATCCACCATTTCTCTCTCCTCCGTTTAATGCCTATACGAAATAGCTCCTTTATTTCTATTGTTTATTTTCTATCAATTTAGTCCTCCAAAACAAATCCCCAAATTATTAGTTGTATACATTTCTCCCTTTTTCTCATTTCAATTTTATCAGTAATGGATTTCTCAGATTCTGATGATTCACCATCAATCAATCCCTACAAACTCCTATTCAAGGTGGCCACAATGATTCCCAAATCCCATTATTTATTGGGGTTTATATTTGTTTCAATTGTTTACTTGTACAATTTATTGGATTTTCATTTTCTGGAAGATATGTTTACTGGGTTTCGGGGGAGTCCAGTGTCGCTTACCTACAATTCTTGCTCAGAGATTTACAAAGGTGTTGTATCCAAGTGTCGCATTCTTCACGGGAGGTACATTTGCTGTTGAATCTTTATAATTAGTTTTATTGGATATTGTGTATTTGTACAAGAACAATTGGGATTCCTGTCATATTTTGTCTGTTGTGGATACTAGGAATGACATTTTTGTTTATTCATTCATATTGGCCTTTTTTTGGGTATGTTAACGATTCCAGTCAATGAGTGCTCGGTCTGTTCCACAAAAGGAGTTCGTTTGCTAATTTTAGCCCCCACAAAACGAGTCCATTTTTTTAATGGATACTAGTGTAAAATTCATAAGATTGTCAACATTGTTATCATTATTTCACTATCATGTTACCACTACTAAACTAACAACTTATTATTTTAGTGTTACGGTTACATCATTAATACTCGCAAATTTTACGAGTGAAACTCTTTTTGTGGAAAAGAGGGAATAAAAATAAACGAGCTAGGACAACTTGAATGAGGAGAGCTTGGCTAAATTTTTAGGCTCTATAGGCTAAACTAAATGAGCCAAGCTCAAACCTAGGTTTACTGCACGATACAGTGTTGATACTCAGCGAGGTACATAACTTGGCTCAGCTCATTGGAGCTTTGCCGGACTGAGTTTTTTCATCATATGTACATATGTGCATGTGTGTGTGTATATATATATATATGAAAAATGATCCATAGCTAAAAGTTGGATAGGAGGCTCTACACATCCAATGTATATCCAACAGTCTAAAAAAAGATCGAATAGCTAAAGATAAACTCGTACACAATAATTATGAGGATGTCCACAAATTATACTGCAGGCTTGGGCCCACCAAACTATTGCCATCTAGTTTGTAAAAGTCGTTCACAAAGTATTCTGTAGATGGCATTATTTACAAAAATGCCACCATCCTCCGCCCACAAACTTTTTTGCGGATGACATTATTACAAAAATGCCATCGTCCTCCTTCCACAAACTATTCAGCAGAGGAATTCCTTTTATACTAAGGGGGTGTTGATAAAAACTGAATGAATCTGAATCTGAATCTAAATGAAAAAAGGTTGTTTGATAATTGACTTGTCTGAAACATTTGAATGACAGAATTTTATTATTTTACCCCTCTAAAAAAATTTAAAATTATTGTAAAATTATTTAATATTACTTAATAAAATAGTTAATATATTTTTAAAAAATTTTAATTTTAAAAAATTTTTTTTTTGCTCATTCAGCCAAAAAAATCTGACTTAGCCATTCAGCTCAACCATCTGACCGATTCAGTCATTCAGACCAAAACAAACGCACTTACCGATTCAGTCATTCAGCCATTCAGCTCCATTCAGCTCTAAACAAACACCCCCTAAGCTTCTTAATTCAACTTCTATTTTTCAGCTCTTGGATAGACGTGTTTAGTGTTTTGATCCATTGGAAATATTCTCTTGTCTGTATTTTTTCACTTATTGTGTTATCGTCTAATGTGTCATTTTCCTCTAGCTACTTATATTTGGAATGCAAAGGTTTTTAATCTTCACATGTGTGTGTTATGTGTAATTGTGCATGCAAGAAAATGAGTCTTAGTCTCATTTGTTTATTCACTTTCAATGTATTGGCAATTATAACATTTTTTTCTTTGACGTGTTGCCTTGTTGGGTGAATAATAGATTTGTTCTTCTTTAGTGGAAAATCTTCTCCAACGTAGATTTAGGGGTTATGGCAGTGGTAAACAGTGTTATTAAAGGCATGAGGCGCACCGAGGCACAACGGTAGGGCCTAGGGGAAAAGAAGAGAGGCGAGACGCGGGCCTTATCGAAGTGAGGCGCACATACTTAAAAAATACAAAAACATGTATAACTATATCTAAATTTATTATATAAGCTCCTAAACAACGTCAACTTATAAAAAAGGTATTCATGAACTTAAAAGTATCAAGTATGTTGTCACTTACTTCATCAAGTAGATAATTCAACAAAAATAATTCAGTTAATAATAATAATTGTATTACAACTTGAATAATATAATCCATTAAATTACAATAAAAACAAAACTTGACCAAATGTAATTAATAATAATCTTAACAAAACCTAAATAAAAGTATAATTTTTAATATGAAATTATAATTTAAAGAAAACAATTCTGAACTATAGTTATTAACCATATATTTTATTAAATTTTGGGCTGTGGCTCATTTGTTGTTTGCACCAAATGGAAGCCATCTAGAAACTGCCCAACAAACAAAGAATAAAATAACAAAAAAATCATTGTCATCCATCATGGATACATTAGTAGTTTAGGATAATTTTTCCTAATAATCAAGCAATCAAGGAAATCTTTGTCTCAAGTTCAAAGGTTCAAAGTGGGTATGAATGTCTGAAATTATAATAGGTTACAAAAATGGACAATTGAGATTAAATTTTCAAAGAAGTGAGCGCCTCATGCGCCTTAGCTCGCCTCATTGAAGGCACCTCGCCTCAGGCAAAGTGAGACCCCAAAAATGCGCCTTGCCTAGCCTAGCCTAGCTGCGCCGCAACTATAGTGAGAAGGATATAAAGATCCTTTGGAAATGTGCTTGTTCGCCATTTTGTGGAAAGTTTGGATTGAGAGGAATGCTAGGATTATTTGTGGTAGGGCAATGAGTATCTATTTAATTGGAGACCTCATGCATTGGGAGTTTTCTGAGAAATCCACTAATGCCTGTTTTCTCCACTCATTTTCTTTGCTTTATTTTGATTTTCCTTTTCTAGGATTTATTTTCCTCCACATGCATAACAATTTCTTCTATCTCGTCAATAAAATCTTCTTCTTTTATCTAAAATATTTTGGTTGGTTTTGTTGTGTGATGGTATCTTATTGAGCAGATACATGGCAACTCCGTGGCTTTCAAGTCCACATTTGCAAACCGTACTTTTGGATATTGTTGGGAAGCCTACAGTTTTCCGCTACAGAAGGTACTTAAATTTATATTTCGTTTATATATAGGATCATGTGGATTATAAATTAAAGGTGGGTGGCATAATATTTTTGACATTTTGTCCTTTATCAAGCATTTATATTTTGATTGTTTTTAAACTTATTTGCTTAAAATGGCAATATGAAAGTTGAGAATGACAATAGGTTCAGATAATTCAAAATATAAAGAGTAATATAAAAAGAGACAGAAATCCATACACGGTGATGCTTGCACCACATTGTCAACATTTTATTAAGCTACAAATTAAATCTAAATAGAAGAATTTATATAACATGATTTTATAGTTGGAAATGTACATTAGTTGCATGCCGGTAATACCTATAATGATCTCACACGATATGTTTTGGTTTCTTGTTGCCTAATTTTTTGTTTTGTGCAGTCAATGTAGTGCAAACTATTTTGCTACTTAATGTCTTACATAAGCTTTAGAGTTATTGGGCTTTGTGCTAGAATGAGCGAGGTGGTGCATTTCAGTTTGAGAAGCATATAAGTTAATTTGGGCATTAGTACAGTATAATATTTGTTGCCAAGAGATAATAAAAGGTTTTAGTTTTTCGTTTCATTAGATTAGTGATAGAAGAGGAAGAAGCCAAGTCGATGGAAGTGTGTAAAGGGATTGATTTAGGGAATTGATATTTCCACAAGTAAAATTTGATATTTCCACAAGGTCTCTCTCACATGAGTCTGGGACCCATTTAACCAAACTTTGTGATAAACTCGGAAGCTCTTTTTTTTTCCTTGCCTAATAGAAAGTAAAAGAAAAATTATATTCTTCTGTGAAATGTATATATATCATCATTAGTTTTTTGAAATTTAAAATATATGTTTACATTTCTTGTCTAATAAATGCTTGTGTATGTTATATCAGACAACTATTTCATGCATCTGATGGTGGAACTTTTGCACTGGATTGGCTACTGAGTTCTGATGGTAATCGAAACTTTTTATCATTAATTTACTAACTCGGAAAGTAAATGCAGATACAGTAATGACTCTATCCTACGTACTCTTGTATTTGAAGCGTTGTAAAACTGGAGACACTTGGCAAATGTAGGTAGGCCTTTGATGTCTCATTATCAATATTTTCCTTTCCTTTTCAGTATTTGGAAGTTCGGCGGACAAAGATATTGTCATCTCAAAAGAAGATATGACTCCGATTGCAGTAGTAATTCCTGGATTAACAAGTGATTCTGCTTCTGTTGTAAGTTGTAGAACTGAAAACCAGTTGACCAATTTAATTGGTTTCAGACCTTTATTGATTTACTTCTTGGTCTACTCCTGATGCTGCTCTAGTGCTTCTTGTTGCTTGAATGGCCTTCTAATCTTAATTTCCGTCTAACTATCTCTTGTTACCACATGTATCAGATCTAAAATCCTGAGGGGTCTATAGCTAATTAGTTACTTGAAGATGTAATGCTGATAGTATTCAAGCTTAATTTGGGCCATTCCATATTTCGTGAATTAGAATATTTTGAGAATTTGAATGGTCTTTAATAATACATGATATGGCTATTGATACCCGTTGAATTATGCTGATTGATTTTGATGAAAATGCAAGATATACATGTATTAAACGGACATGGTTTTTAATGTCACTCATCCAAGAAAATATAAGTGTACACTAAATTGAATCATCATAAGACCAGGTATAAGTTTCACATTGTTTTAGTTCTCAGTTTTTGGTCTCTTCAATGGATCTCATCCAGCTTAACTAGTTTTTCATTCATTGACTCCTTTATTTGTTTCTATGTTGGCCGCAGAGGTTCCATTGAGAAATAGTAAGTTATAAACATCAGAGCATTGGCATCTTATAATATTTATACAACTAATGCCTGTTGATATCCAAGTTATCTAAAGGCTCTCAAATAATTCCAGCATTAAGTAACTTTTTGGTGGTTCAAAATGGCAGGATGAGTTCTTTATAAACTTGATATATATTATTTGGTCATTCCTTTAATAGCTTTAGCTTTTAGGCAAATGATATCATAACTTGTTATTGGAGTTTTGTACTTGTAAGATCTTTTGCTGATCATCCTGCTTGCTGTAGCTACCGCTCATATTTTAATACTCGGTTAAAATTTTTCCTGTTTAATTTATGCAATATGATGCATTTTGGTTTGCTTTGAGCTGTTTTAATGCATGAAGGGGATCGTTAAAGCATGATGCATACTGTTAGCTCCATTAGCAAATATCTGAAAGCTTATAGAAACTATGACTTAGCAATTTCACATATTGGAAAACCAATACAAATGAATAAAACAGTAAAACCCATTAATTTTTTATGAGTAATACTTTTTGTCATATTTCTTTATGTTTACAAACCATACTGGACTTATTGGAGTTGTAGCTGAGTTTTAGAATTTGACGACTAAATAAAAGTTAGAAAAGAAGAATTATACTGTCATGAGTAGTTATTCAACTTCATAGGTTTTTTATTTTCTTTATTTTCTTCTTGTTGACATTGTTTTTGTTTGCGATGTTGGTATCTACTACATGCAGTATATAAAGCACCTTGTCTTCAATACAGCAAAACGTGGATGGAATGTTGTGGTATGCAATCACCGAGGATTGGGCGGTGTTTCGATCACTGTGAGTGGGTTTCCATTCTTAGTTACAAGTTTCCTGCAACTACTAGAGTATTTAAGATCAAATTCTTTTTCAGATTTCCATAGTGCACAGAACTTAAATAATTATGAACTTTTCTGGTCCACTTTAATCCAAAGATATAACCATTAAGTTGTTTCCTCGTTCACAAAGCTCGGAAAAAGTGGGGAGGGAGGGATTGGTTGGGGGTGGGGGAAGGGATAGGATTCTTATAAGTTTGTCTCGTATCTAGACAGTTCAAATAAATATAGCTGTTAAGCCTATTAGTTATTTAGAGTTTATTTGATTAATAAAATTGTATTTCTCTCTTATTCTGGTGAGAATCTGCCAATTTTTATATATATTGTAATTGTATAAACAATCAAATAGGGTTGGGGGTTTGGGTATGGGGATTGGGGAATCTTGTGTAAATAGCTTGCGTCTAGTGGGTAAATGGCTCTGGTGTTTACTCTTGGCTCCGAATTTTTTGTGTCATAAAGTGATGCGAAGCAAGTATGATCTTGCGCATGTTTTTATTAAGGTAAACCTTGTTATTATTTTTTTATTTCCTTGAAATTACCCAACTCCTTGGGTGTTTTGATACAAATAGTTGATTTTACTTTCTTTAGCCACAAAGCTAAATGTATCACTTCCGCACGAAAAAGATAAATAAACTCTGCACATTGTCTGCATCAAGGGAAATCTTATTATTGTTTCTTCTTTCCTTGTAATTAGCAAACTACGTGAGTGTTGTGACTCCCGTTAGTTCATTTTACTTTTCTTAGCCACGAGAGAGGTAATTCTATCACTTCCGTACCGAAAACAATCAATAAACCTCGTACATATCTTCATTAAGGGAAATCTTGTTATGTTTCCTTATTACCTTGAAATTACCAAACCACGCGGGAGTTTTGAGTCCCTTAGTTCATTCTAGTTTTCTTAGCATGAGAGAGGTAATTCTATCAATCGCGCATTGATAAGGATCAATAAACCTCGCTTTGGGCCTCTGTATGGGTATCTTTAAGAGCATATATGGGTCTCCAGTAAGATGGATTTATACTATGTTTTTTGCTTCTTTTTAGTACGCAACATTATTCTTTTTCAGATTGTCGTATTTGAAGTTTTCTGGAAATTAGATCAATCTGATACTTTAGTTGCAATTTATGCAGTCTGATTGCTTTTACAATGCTGGCTGGACAAAGGATACACGAGATGTTATGAACTATCTCCATCAAGAATACCCCAAGGCTCCGCTATTTGCTATTGGAACTAGCATTGGTGCTAACATTCTGGTACTCTCTCTTCTGGCCTTATGAAAATTATTTTGACTTGTGGTTCAAACATGCTTTCTTGAAGATGGTTTCAGCATTGTATTCTTTTTGAATTCATATTTCTGTGTTTTGGGAGTTTTTATATGTCAACAATTATAATAGAAGTCAACTAATGCAAATTTGAGAATTTCAAGCCATCAGAGGGCTCCACTTCCAAAGATGCACACGGGGTAGAAAGGTAGAGAGGGAGAGAGGGGTATAACTAGTAAATTGTTAGAGCATACAAGAAGTAACTTGTTGGCAGCGTATGCCCAATCCATAGTTATCAAGTCATCCCTTAAGTGACGACTAGTGGACGACTAGTCGTCCGGTCCCAGCTGGAAGTGCAAGCCGACAACTTGACTTGTTTGTTGTTGCTAAGTCATGCGACTTGAACAGTTAGTCTTAGTCGTCGCCTAGTCAGTTTTGCCCGACTTGGTATCTTGTTAGACGACGTGGAAACAAACCCAAATTTAATTTAGCCAACTCAATTCCAAATTCCATTTAACCCATAACCTAGTAACCCATGCGATTAAAGAAATTTAAATGGCGGATAGTTCGGAGACGAAAGTTATGATATAAGCAAGGATCCTAATAGGGATTTAATTTTTATTATCAACGATATTCAATAGTTTTGATGTGAAATTGTAATTATTTTTATGTTAATTGTAATTTTGAAATTTATATATATATATATATATATATATATATGTGTGTGTGTGTGTGTGTACTGGCCGCTTAAGCAGTTGGCCACCGACTTGCTTTGACTTAACGACTTGACAACTATGCCCCAATCTAGATTCTAGATGACTAACTATTTAGACGTAGTTTATGTGTATGTACTGAACTTGGAATTAAAAGGAAAGGTCACAGTACTGTTCTCAGTTTAATATACGTATATATGTTACCACCATTTGATTGCTTTAAGCTGATTCTTGGTCCTTGTTTGTTCTCCATTCATCCAAGTATAAAATGTCAATAACAAATTTTGACATCTTTATTGAATTTTCTTTCAGGTAAAGTATCTTGGAGAGGATGGGGAAAATGTTCCTGTTGCTGGCGCTGCTGCCGTCTGCTGTCCTTGGGACCTTTTGGTTAGTGTTAAAAAAAGTAAACTTCATAACTAATGTTTCAATTTTCCAATGGGACAATATAAGTGTACAAGAAAGGTCAAAACTAGAATTCTGATCATCTTCTCATTTCACACTAGGCTATGTGTTCTTGACTTATAGGTCAGGTAAATTTGATTTCCCTTACTTAGGTATCAAGGTGCTAACAAATGGTCAATACCTGTATTTTTTTGTTGTTGCTATGCACACTAGAATTTAATGATGTATATTTCTCCCCTGGTTCCATCATTTAGGTATATTGAACATTTTCTCTTACTGATTTTCTGGGCGCGTAATATGTATTTATAACTAGTTAGCCACTTAACATCATTATTGTTTCCCTTTATCCGCAGAATTCTTGGTCATGTTCGTTCTCCATGCCGGTTAAGTCCCCTACTGTTAGGATAGCTGCTGTTCTTAGTGGGTTGATGAGAATAGTGTTTTTGATTTCTGTAGAAGGTGTAGAAAATCTATACACAATGTTATGATTTCATATTGCAAGAGTTTACAATTTATACAAGTTTGGTGCTCTATTCTAGGAGTAAAACAAGGAGCATAAAATAGGGAGAGGAAAACAAGGAACATGTTTTCCTCCTTAGTGCAGCACTTCTAACACTCCCCCTCAAGTTGGTGTATAGATATCTCGCATACCCAACTTGAAACACAAGGGATGAAACATCTTACCACTAAGACCCTTAGTCAGAATATCAGCTAGCTGATGTTCTGTTTTTACAAAAGATAAGCAAATAAGACCACTGACTAATTTTTCTTTGATGAAGTGTCGGTCAATCTCAATGTGCTTCGTTCTATCATGTTGTACCGGATCATTTGCAATACTAATGGCTGCCTTGTTGTCACAAAACAACTGCATAGGCCCTTTAGTTGTAACACCCAAATCTTCTAGCAAGGTTCGAAGCCATATTAGTTCACATATACCCAAGGCGATAGCTCGATATTCAGCCTCAGCACTAGATCTTGCCACCACAGACTGTTTTTTACTACGCCAAGTAACAAGATTACCTCCAACAAATGAACAGTAGCCTGATGTAGATCGACGATCCTCTATAGAGCCAGCCCAATCTGAGTCGGAAAAAGCTTCGACTCTCATATGACCATTTGGTGCAAACAATAAACCTTTGCCAGGAGCAGACTTGAGATACCTCAAAATTCTGTACACGGTTTCCATATGACTTTGTCGAGGATCATGCATATATTGACTGACTATACCAATAGCATAAGATATATCAGGTCTAGTATGAGAAAGGTATATCAATCGTCCCACCAAACGTTGATATCTTTCTCTATCAACCATAGGTCCTGTGCCACCTACTAGATGATGATTAACTTCAATAGGAGAATCAGCAGGCTTACATCCCAACATGCCAGTTTCTGTTAAAAGATCAAGTACATACTTCCTTTGAGATAGAAAAATTCCACTGGAAGATCTTGCAACTTCAATACCAAGGAAATATTTCAAAGGACCAAGATCCTTGATCTCAAACTCTTTGGCTAGTCTTGCTTTGAGGTTAACTATTTCTTCTCTATTATCCCCTGTCACCACAATGTCATCAACATAAACAATAAGAATGGTAGTCTTACCCTTTATTTGTTTGACAAATAGAGTATGATCTGCTCGACTCTGCTTGTACCCAAACTTTATCATTGCCTTGTGGAATTTACCAAACCAGGCTCTAGGAGATTGCTTCAAACCATACAGAGCCTTTCGCAGCTTACAGACCTTACCCTCAGTTGCAGATGAAGCAAAACCAGGGGGTATTTCCATATATACCTCTTCTTGTAGGTCACCATGAAGAAATGCATTTTTCACATCCAATTGCTGAATATCCCAGCCAAAGTTTGCTGCACATGAGATTATGGTACGAACAGAGTTCATCTTTGCCACGGGAGCAAAAATCTCCTGGTAATCAATCTCGTGAGTCTGAGTGTACCCTTTTGCAACTAACCTGGCTTTGAGTCTTTCAACTGTCCCATCTGCCTTTTGTTTCACTGTATATACCCATTTGCAACCAACTGGTCTTTTCCCATAAGGAAGAGTAACTAGTTCCCAAGTATCATTATTTTTCAGGGCATTCATCTCTTCTATCATAGCATGTTTCCATTTCTCGTTGCTAATTGCTTCTTTCCACTCCTGAGGAATAGATATAGAGGACAGAGAAGAAACAAAGGAATGGTAGGATGCAGATAATTTATCATATGAAACAAAGTTCGAGATAGGATGTTGTGTACAAGACCTGACACCTTTTCTAAGAGCAATAGGAATGTCAGTATCATCAGGAGAACAAATAGGATCAGGATTCATACCATTAGTATTACCAAGACTCGGTTCAGGGCAAGGTTGGTGTAGTGGTGCAGCAATGGTGACCTTATTCTTCCCTTTTCGAGTATAGGTCCTCAACTCAGGCTCCCCCTGTGTAGCATTATCAGAAACAACAACAGGAGTAGAGGAAGATGGCTCGAACTCCCCCTGTGTAGTATTATCAGAAACAACAACAGGAGTAGAAGAAGATGGTATAATAATACCTGTACTTGTACTAGTTTCAAAAGACGTCTCCTCATCAATAACATGTTCCTCCCCCTGAGGAGACGGTGAAGAAGAATAAAAAGGTTCAGACTCCCAAAAAGTTACATCCCGAGTGACAAACACTTTGTGAGAAGGGGGGTGATAACATTTATAACCTTTTTGGGTTGGAGAATAACCAATGAAAACACACCGAAGAGCTTTGGGATCTAATTTACCCCGAGTGGGAGATTTTTCATGAACATAACACACACACCCAAAAACTCGAGGTGAAGGAGAAGGACTTGTCATGTGTTGGAAGAAAGAAATGGGACTTCTATTCCCAAGAATTCTAGAAGGAAGCCGATTTATAAGAACTGTAGCAGTTAAAACGGCATCTCCCCATAGAAATTTAGGTGTGTTCATAGTGAACATAAGAGTGCGTGCTACCTCTAGTAAGTGTCGATTTTTCCTTTCTGCCACCCCATTTTGTTCTGGGGTTGTGACACAGGAGGTTTGAAGTATGATGCCATGCTGAGAGAGATAGGATGCAAAAGTATTATTATTACTATATTCTCGACCATTATCGCTATGGAGAATCTTGACTTTAGCTTCAAATTGGGTTTGGATCATCTTATGAAAATTTTGAAAACAGTCAAACACCTCATTTTTGGAATGAAGAAGATAAATCCAAGTTGTACGAGAATAGCAATCAATAAAACTAACAAACCATCTATGACCAGAACGAGAGACAACCCGAGAGGGTCCCCACACATCAGTATGTATAATAGCAAAAGGTTCAGAATGTCGACTGTTAATAGCAGAATAAGTAGAACGTTTGTGTTTACCTAATTCACATGGTTCACATAAAAACGGAGTTTTGTGACACTGCTTAACTAAAGAAGGGAATAAAGACCCTAGTATTGATAAAGGAGGATGTCCCAAACGTCGATGCCATTGATGAAGAGAAATCAGGTTAGATTCAAAAGTAGATTGAAGAGTCTGAGTAGCAGTTCCATCTGTAATCAAAGGCATGTTAGATGTGACACTATCCAAATAATATAGACCACCAACTACACTACCACTACCAATCTTTTGCCCTGTCACCAAGTCCTGAAAAATACAATGAGTTGGAAAAAAAATGACTGAGCAATGTAAGGATTCAGTAAGACGTTGGATAGATAATAGGTTTGCGGTAAACGAAGGAATATGAAGAACGGATGATAATGTTAATAAAGGAGTACAAACTACTGAACCTCTCCCAGAGATAGGAGAAAGAGAACCATCAGCTACTCGGACCTTGTCTTTGCCAGAACAAGGCGTGTATGAGGTAAAGAGATTGGAGGACCCAGTCATATGCTCGGAAGCACCTGTGTCAATGATCCAACTAGGGCAAGTAGATGAGACATTAAGAGCACAAGAGTGTATACCTGATTGTGCATAATGAGAAATAGATTTGGAACCTTGTTGTCCCATGCTATTGTTATGAACCCTACTGCTAGCACCACTTTGTTCCGCCATGTAAAAGATGAGTACAATATATATCCGAGGAGAATAAACTTTCCAAAGGATATCAAATAATTGCACTACACTTAGAGATAGAATTCTCTGGGAAAAACACGCTGGAAAAAGCTGCCGGAAAAATTTGCCGGAAAAAGCTGCCGGAAAAGTCGCCTGATAAATGATCAGAACCACGCCGGTAAAAAATTGTCGGACAAAGTCGTCGGAAAAACTGTCGGAAAAAGTCGCCGGAAAAAGGATCAGAGCTCTGATACCATGTAGAAGGTGTAGAAAATCTATACACAATGTTATGATTTCATATTGCAAGAGTTTACAATTTATACAAGTTTGGTGCTCAATTCTAGGAGTAAAACAAGGAGCATAAAATAGGAAGAGGAAAACAAGGAACATGTTTTCCTCCTTAGTGCAACACTTCTAACAATTTCTTTAGTTTGGGCTGAATGATTGTTTATTTGGCAAGAGTCAGAACCAAAATTTAAATTATAACATCTAGTGCTGCCAGATATTAAGACAATACTTGATGATGGTAAGCGTATCCAATGTAATAACAGTTAACTTCAGCATGTTTGGAATATTTATGGAAACACGAGGTTTCTAGTGACATGAATGTCAGTAGTATTGTTGTCATAAAGGGGTGTAAGATCTTGCTATGGAAAATACAGTTCTACTAACTAACCAAAAATCCATGTAACCTCTGAACTTGCAGAAGGTATAGGCGTACAGCCTTATTTCATGCCTTGGTATAACATTTCGAGTCGATCTTGTTGTTTACATGTCCACGAGATCAAGGATTCCGCTAGTAATACATACCACTATACCAGTTTGTGGGTATTAACTGTTAGTTTGAGCTGGAGATTTAGAAAAAGAGAAAGACGGAAATAGGCTACAGAAGATTCAAAATGAGGCACCTCCAAAGGATTTTAATGGAGTGAAAGTAGGGATCCAAAAGCAATCCAAGAGAGAGAGGAGAGAGAGAGAGAGATGGAACATGAGGCGCACTTTTTCTTTGAGCTATAATTGCAGCTATACTGAAATTGAGGGCAAGCACAAAGGAGAAAACTTCTTCATACTTTGGATCAAAATTATTTATGATGAAAAATAAAAAAATAGATATCTGTGAATGCAAGGAATTGAACACTATTTATAGCTAGAGATTAGCGTGTCTCTTGCACATGAGAGGATAAACCAGTGCTTACACTATAGTTATTATCAACGGTGCTACAGTTAGTATTTATGGTTCTTGTTGGAAATGCCTTCTTTTCCTTATGTGCTTGATGTTGTTTCTTGTAGTTTTCTGCCAAATTTTGGTCTCCGAGTGTAGCTACTCATTCAGCATCTAGTAAATGTATGCTTTCCTGCCCGTGTTATGTCCAAAAGCATGTAATTTGAGGTTATCATTTCTGAACTCTTTTTCCCTCTTTCCCAGATTGGTTCCAGATTTATAGTTCGGCGACTTGTGCAGAAGTTGTATGACAGGGTTCTCACTATTGGTCTTCAAGGTTATGCGCAATTGTACGTCTTTAGTATCTTCTTAAATCCTATATGAATAAAAAAATTCTAATAATCTATGGATGATAACTTTAAAGTTTTATTCAGTCACTTCATATGTATATGCTTTTCATGCAACATTTAACTCGTTTCTATCTATTTTCCCTTCAGAATATCTAACAGTAGATGCTAATTGCAGAAACCAACCCCACTTTTCTCGGCTTGCTGATTGGGAAGGCATTGTAAAGGTTGTCTTCTTTAAAACTGATCATTTTATGATTATATGACACTGTGTCAATGTGGTGGTGCACTTATTAAGTACGCCTTTTTGATTAAGCATATATTAAGCAAGCTTACTTTTATCAATCAAAATTAGTACTAATAATCACACTCCAAAAATATAGCTACTTCAATAGTTACTAATAACAAGACACCACATTTTTTTTATAGCAATTCAAACAAACCGTTTACAAGCTAATGGCAAAAGTAGTACAATATAGGCTGGTGAAAATTAGGTTTATTGCCCTGAGCTAGTGTCAGTGCAAAATGCAAAATTCTCTTTCCCAAAAATCAATTAAAAATGTTTCTTCAAAGGTAATCCCTTTGTCCCAAAAATAAGAGTAAGTTATTCGGATTGACTGCCATATAGGCTAAACAAGCGGGTAGTTGGTACTTGACCTACAAAATATGACCCACGACATTTAATGCTTTGGTGCCCCTTATGTCTATGTTTTCTCATCTCCACGTCACGATATGATTTGGAAGCCAAGTCTATAAGTTTATATAGCACTATTCTCTATTATAATTCAGAAACATAGACTTGATTTGGATGTCACTATTGCTTGCGTGGGACTTTCCTTTGCTTGAGTTAATGCAAGTGATTGTAAAGCTTGCAATATTCTTTATTTTGAAACTCTATGTTTTTTACATTTGAATAACTACGATAAGCGAAGTACTGCTTCCTTACTGACTAATGTTACATGTTTGATTACTCTTTTGTACCTTAAAAGTCACGTTCTATACGGGAATTCGACAACTCTGCTACCTGTCTTTATGGAAAATTTGAGGTATTAATCTCCCCCCGTCCCCCTTTTAATTAATTTTCTCCTGTGAGCTCCTGTCAATAACATCTTGCTTTCTCAAGACTGTGGATACATACTACAGGTGGTCTAGCAGTGCTCCTTATACAAGAAATGTGTCGGTGCCACTACTATGTATAAGTGCTTTGGATGATCCAGTTTGTACTGCGGAAGCCATTCCTTGGGATGAATGCAGGCAAATCTGCTCCGCTTTATTTCACTGACCACATGCTCATTTCCAGTCAGCTTTTTTGTAATTAGTACATGACCTGATACTGTTCTTCTATCACAGAGCAAATAAAAACATTGTTCTTGCTACAACAAAACATGGTGGACATCTGGCATTTTTCGAGGGAATAACAGCATCTGGCCTGTGGTACTCTATACTAACACTCTCTTAGTATATCCACTTCGCTATTTTATGTTTGGATAGAATATTGTTTTCTTTCCCCCCCACATTTTTGGGATAGAATTTTCTTCCACTCTATTATCCTAGAGGCTTTAAATAAATATTATAATCAGATTTTCTAGAATTTTATATATTCACTAATATTGGTAAGTCAACCATGACAACCCGTGGGAATAAAATATTCCAGCAATTTCATAATATGCATGCAGAGCTAGTGTTCATTAAGAACGAAATCTTACATCGACGTTTATGTGTATTGCAAGATTCCACAACTTAAAAGACATTTTATTTCCTAAATGGAATTCCTAGACTGAGAGTGTTGCAATGTCTAATACAGGACAGAGTTAAATAGCCTATTGGGTTTTTGAGTGGTGATACAATCGTGTGAATTCTTGGTTTTTGTTCATATAATTGTTAACCATCAATACCTTTTCTTATTTGTTGCCTCTCCACTTTCTGTTTCTCTTGCAGGTGGGTGAGGGCTGTCAATGAATTCCTCGGTGTTTTACATTCTAGTCCTTTCATGCATAGGCAAAAAAAGGTAAAAAATCATGTTCTGTAATCCTTTGTTTGCTTGTTTGAATAATAGAAACCAGTGTTCGTATGCTATCACTAGTTAGGATTAGATGAAAGAGATCAGGAGTAGTAGGATAAGCAGTGAATAGTTATTCGTATATTTTTAAATTAAAGGGCATTTTTGTCCAATAAAATTTGTGTAGAACTTCACAAAAAAGAGTATACCAAATCCCCTTCCTCCTGCTTAACTATATTATATATATATATATACACACACACTCACGGTCCGGCTCTCCAGCGAACCAAAGGGAGCGAACCAAAAACGAACCGGCTATAGCGACGGTTTTGTTCGTCGCTATAGCATAGAAAATTGACGTTCTATGCTATAGCGACGGACAAAACCGTCGCTATAGCTGCTTCGTCGGTTTTCTATGCTATAGTGACGGACAAAACCATCGCTATAGCCGGTTCATTTTTGGTTCGCTCCCCTGGTTCGCTGGAGAGCCGGACTCTATATATATATATATATTAGCAAACAGAAGCTTCAATTGTTGTTAAACTCCTACCTGTAGCTGCTCATCAAATTGAGAGGTTGTCTAACAGGCTCTGGATTCATTTCATCTCAAGTTTGGTCTCTTTGGTTACTATAAAATACCGTTGGTCTGGAAACGGACTGGTTTTCTGTGTCAAGTTTAGTGAAGAATTGATACCAGGGACAAGACTAGGATTTTTTTGGTTAATAGGGGCACAAACTTAATGTCTGACACATATATATATATATTTATTTTCTTTTTCATTCTTAATAACAAAAGACGGCTTCAATGTTGTCATAGTATATACATTGAAAATTCACATATTTCAATAAAATGTATTGCATTATCCCATCAGAAGGATATAAAGTCTACAAATTCAATGTCTCTTATGTTATTAAAAAACAAATTCAAGAATAAAGGGGTCAGACTGAATGTCTCTTGAAATAAAAATCAGGAATAAGGGGTTCTCACTTTTATTTTATTACATTTTATCTATAATTAATACACCAGAAAAAATCCAGAAAACATTAAGGGATCATGAGCCTCGTCTACTATTCCCGGAAAAACTTCACTTTTCCAAACAACGGCCATCTTATTCAGCCTTCGAGCTGGTCCTGAGATTTGATTTAAGTTGAACGGACAAATATATCATGTTTGATAATATAGCCAAGTCTTTGCTGTCAAATGGAGAAAACACAAAGTTTTGGAGGTTCTCTGGCTCTGTAATTTGTCTTTAGAGGATAAATTATAAAATTATGGCATGTAAAACTAGTGTTTTACACTATCCAATAGTAACATGTCATGTAGGTAAATTTAGGAGAAAATCAAGTGACTTGAATTGTAGTAATAGATTGTGTAATTATTGTTCATCGTTTTTATATTGTCAATTGTATTTTCTGCAGGTACAATTTAATGGACTGCGTTCTGCCCTGGATTCCTTGATTGATCAGGGTCCATACGTTAATCTCGCTGATGGAATGGTATCAGCTATGGGCAATGAACCAACGACAAACAACATGGTAGAAGAAACACCAAATAGGCCAATAATTCAAGATATGCACACTTCAGAAATGGCTTCAGGTGAAGTCTTAAAACATCGAAGTACTTCAAAGTCTGACTATTCATCTGATGCTATTGAAACCAACAAAGAAGCTGCAAGCATCAAGGATGTCAAATCTAATTAAAACTTAGAAGATTCTTGGATCAGATTTCTCGAGAAAACGGAAAATCAATGTGACTGCTTGCTTACATTGGTGTGATTTCTACTTGGCCATGGCCATTCTTAGGTATAGCTTTTCATTACATCTTCGAAAACAGGTTCAAAAATGTTTTACCTACAAAATTACAGAAACTATAGATTCTCAATTTCTCAGGCTTGGGAACTATAACAATAAACTGTACTACAACATGTGTAGTTGTGGTTCTAAATATCTTATTTTGTTTACCCAGAAGAATCTGTGTTGGGATGTTTATTGTAAAGTAAATCTTCTTATGGAGTAGATGAATAAGAATTTATGTCCTTATAAAATCAGATTTAGTTATTTTCTGCAACAGAAGATGCTCATGAGAATAATTAACTGCTTTATTACTCCCCCAGGGCTACAGTCCGAATGCAAGCTCATGAGAATTGCTTACTACATTACATGAGTATAAGATGTTGAGGAACAAGGCGGTTGACTTTGTATGAGCAAAAATAATGTTATCAGAATAATGAGTGTCGCTTAAAGTGTAATTAGAAATGGTAAAAAATGTCGCTATATATATATATATATATATTATGGCATAATGCTTATTGTTTTGACAATAGCAATAGTCTCGAATAATCGTAATTAAATGCTTATATATCAATGTTTGGGCTTTCTGAGAATTGAAGTTGCAATATTTTATAATCCACATGATCCTATTCATAACTAAAAATTACAGTTTGAGGATTTAACCAAAACAATTACTAGATGATAAATACAAACCTCATCCAAATTAAAGTGAACAATTAAATACAGAGTAATACTAAGATGATAAAAGATCGCTACAATTCGTATTTCATATCAAATAATGAGCTTTTTTTTTCTTTTTTTGAAAGTTTCACTTTTTAGAGAATACAATATATATAATTTCATAATCAAGTACATCATTATTATTAAAATATCAAGAACTAATCCAATCTCACTAAAGAAAGAAAAAATAAACTCATCAACAAACTTTACATAAAAAAAAATAATCTTCTCATAATAGAAAAAAAAAAAATTAATCCAACTTAAGAACTAAAGTTCACGGCAAAACGGACCTAAGTTGCCATAGCTGGATTTTGGGCAAATTTTTAGTAGTATTATATATGGGGAGCATATGCGTAGTATCACCTGAGAAAAGGATACACAAGAGAGTCAGGATCAAACCAACCTAGTAAGCACGTGTATGACATAATTTGGCTTGTTGTGGGTTACAAACTGTTTGCATTGATATGAGAGCTTGACAATTAAATAATATTTTTAAATGATCAATATTCTTGTATGTAGACCTGGCAAACGGGCCGGGCCAGCCCAAACGGGCCGGGCTAATAACGGGCCGGGCTGAAAAGGCCCGGATATTTATGAGCTGAAATTTATAGGCCCGTGGCCCGGGTTGGGTCGGGCCGGGCCAGCCCGCGGACCATTGCACTTTTTTTCAAAATTAATGCGCTAGTAAGATTTGAACTCATGACCTCTTACAACTAAACAAGAACTCTTACCAACTGAGCTAGATGAACTTAGTTATGTTATGTACGTTAATAATATATATACACACACGTTAATATGTATTGTTATATATATATATATATATATATATATATATATATATAACGTTAATAATATATATAATTATATATATATACACACGTTACAAATATATAAATATATATATATATATAACAATTTTTGTAAAACTTTTAAAAATCTTGGGAAAAGAAAAGGTAATTTAGAGAGAGAAAAATAAATAATAACAAATATTGTTATATATATTAATATATATATATATATATATATATATATATATATATATTGTTACATATATATAACCTTAATAATACATATAATTTATATATATACATGTTACTAATATATAAATATATATACATATATATATATATAACAATTTTTGTAAAATTTTTTCAAAATCTTTGAGAAAGGAAAAGGTAAATTAGAGAAAGGAAAATAAAATAATAACAAAGATTGTTATATATATATATATATATATATATATATATATATATATATATATCCATTAATAATATATATAATTATACACATATATATATACACGTTACTAATATATAAATATATTTATATATATATATAACAATAACGTATATATATATATATATATATAATAATAATAATAATAATAATAATAATAATATATATAATTATATATATATATATACACACACGTTTACTAATATATATATATATATATATATATATATAACAACATATATTAATATATTTATAACAATTTTTGTAAAACTTTTGGAAATCTTGGGAAAGGAAAAGATATCTTAGAGAGAGAAAAATAAATAATAACAAATATTGTTATATATATACATATATGTATATCAATTAATAATATATATAATTATACATATATATATATATATATACAAGTTACTAATATATAAATATATATATAACAATAACGTAAATATATATAATAATATATATTGTTATATATATAACGTTAATAATATATATATATATATATATATATATATATATATATATATATATATATAACAACATATATTAATATATTTACAACAATTTTTGTAAAACTTTTGAAAATCTTTGGAAAGGAAAAGGTAACTTAGAAATTGAGAAATAAATAATAACAAATATTGTTAATATATACACGTTAATATATATAACGTTAATAATATATATAATTATATGTATGTATATATATATATACACATACACACGTTAGTAATATACAATATATATATATATATATATATATATATATACAATTTTTGTAAAACTTTTAGAAATCTTGGGAAAGGAAAAAGTAACTTAGAGAGAGAAAAATAAATAATAACAAATATATATATATATACATATATATATATATATATATAACGTTAGTAATATAATAATTTTTGTAAAATTTTTAGAAATTTTGGGAAAGAAAAAGGTAACTTAGAGATAGGAAAATAAATAATAACAAATATATATATATATATATATATATATATTATGTAACAATAACGTATATATATTAAAAAGATTGCAATGAAGGTATAAAGTTGTTGTAGCTCAGTTGGTTATAGCACTTACTTACTGTGTTGGAGATGTCTTGGGTTCAATTCCTCTTGGAAGCATTGTAATTAAATTTTTGTAACAAATAACATCGGGCGGGCCGGGCCATCACGGGCTGGGCCAAGATCGGGCCGGGCCAAAACGGCCCAATTTTTCGTGGGCTGAAAATCTTAAGCCCGTAGCCCAGTTTTTACGGGCCGGGCCGGGCCAGCCCGCGGGCCTGAGCCTAATTTGCCAGGTCTACTTGTATGTATGCTTGACTTGAATTATGGATAATCTCCCAATATAAACCCATCATCCATGGTTAATAACTACACCATCATCTTAAAAAATATTTTAGCATGAATTTTAAAATGATTCAAGTGTATTAATAAATTTTGTGAAGGGTAACAGCTTGGGAGCTCGAATTTTCGTAATAATTCTTCTATTTCAAAATTTAAAATCACTTACTGTTGTAAAATATAAAAACAAATAATCTTATATTTTAAAACAAAAGTAGTACACAATTTGAAAAAGGTTAAAATTGTGTAAAGGGAAAAGGATTATTTCACTTGGATTATAAGATGAAAACAGTACAAATTTTTTATACTTTTGAATTTACATAAATCAAATAATAAAGTTTGACGAATTGTAATTTCACTTAATTATATATTTTATGAGCCTCGTCGAACCTAAATACCACAATGTATTATATCCTAAAACAAAAGAAAATATGATTGATCATTAGAGCCATTACATTAATAATATTTAATAATTTTAAATTCTAATTCAGTGTTCTTTATATCTAAAATACAGTAGTATTTTTTGGAAACATAACATTGCAAATATATTTTATCTTAAATATTAAGTAATCAGCTTGAAAGACATGCACATTATATTTTAGTTGTTACTTTTCTGTACAATTTTTTTTAATAAATGTTGTCGTAGCTAAACTAAAATTCTAGATGTCTCTGAATCACAGTATTTCAGTTTTAACCATTAGACTAAGACCTCATTCTCAATAATGAGTAAATAATAAGTCTCAATTCCAATCTGATATTTGTTAACTTTACAAGTAGGTTGAATTGACTTTATCTCTTGAATATTTAGGAATTACAACTAACACGAATTCACCTCCTCAATAAGTAACAGTCAATTTTTACCCACGTCAATTAATAACTAATTATCATCAATTATATATAAAAAAAATTTGTGAGTGAGTAAATAATAAGTCTCAATTCCAATCTGATATTTGTTAACTTTACAAGTAGGTTGAATTGACTTTATCTCTTGAATATTTAGGAATTACAACCAACACGAATTCACCTCCTCAATAAGTAACAGTCAATTTTTACCCACGTCAATTAATAACTAATTATCATCAATTATATATAAAAAAAATTTGTGAGTTTTCCATACTAGAATTCTTAAGAATTTTTAATTAATAAAATAATAGAAAAGTAATTTTTATGAGTAAAGTATATTTTTTACACATATTAAAAAAATTAAAGTAAATGAGAGTAAAAAAGTTTTAAATTTATCCGACCCTTCAAGATTACATAAAATGACGAATACTTTTATTTTTTTATACTAATGAATCCTACTAAATAACATACTTATCTTTCACTTTATGTACCTTAACTCATCCTTTTGGAAACAGAAAAATTGTGCCTTAACACTCAATTATTGAGTTTTAAAATGTATGAAAAACTTAAGTTTTGTATCCAATTCCTTTGTTACTAAATTTTTTAATGAACATAAAAGAACAAAAATAGACGGAATACTTGACTACTTTCCTTGCTAAACTTTTTCGTCCAAAAATAGATAAAAACCAAATAACATAAGATCATCTTTTCTAATCCCTATTATACCCTCTAGTTTATGAACATAATAAAACTAATTTAAGGGTAAGTAATTAATATTATATATATATAATTAATACTATATATACATATATAAGAGCACTATTTTGGAAAGTAAGACTTTTTTATTTTGCACTATTTTGGAAGAGAACATTAATATATGTTTGGATGGAGACAACATTAGCTAAGAAAAGTTGGTGAGAATTAAATTAATATCATTTTCAATTACTTCCCGACAAATTACCATTAATATAAAAGGAAAAGAAGTTGTACTAATCACATTTCTATATACATGAGAAAAGGTGACTCCTCTTCTTGATAATACTCCCTCTGTTGTTAAAAGATTGTAGTTTTAGGAAGTAATTTTTGTTCCAAAAAAATTGACGTTTTGAGTTTATCAATGCAGATGGAGTAATTTTTTTTCTAACTTTACCCTTATTTAAAGTTCTCTTACTTAATGATTTTTTTCAAAAAAATACAAAACCCTTCTTGGTTGTTGAAATGTCTTTACAAATCTCTTCCCTTCCCAATACTTCTTCTTCATAATCTCATGGTTGGTAGTATACTCCTTTTTGAAATCTACAAAGTTAATAATTAGTTGAGATAATTAAAACAAGAGTAATATAGTATTTTTCATAAGGAGTAGTTGCATTCCTTAATCTACGTGAATTAACCTTAAAAGACAATCTTTTAGGAACAGAAGGAGTATATTGTTACTATAAATACACTTCCCACTAATTAAAGCTTTCATCAAACCCTTAGTCACATTTTTAGAAACCCTAATAGCTATGGCTTCAATAGGAATTGTTGAAATCATTGTGGCAATAATTTCCCTTGGCATAATTTAACATTTTTCCATGAGAAAATCAGCAAAACCTCGGAGCTGGCCAGTTTTAGGCATGCTGCCAATGTTGCTCTTCAACTTAGGTCAACTTTTCGACAAACTCACCCAACTTCTTGATCTCAACAATGGCACCTTTCTACTCAAAGGTGATTGGTTTGGTAGTAGAGAAGTGATAATTACGAGCAACCCCGCGAACGTATTATATAATGAGCGCAAACTTCTCAAATTACCCCCAAGGGAGCCGAATCCAAGAGGATTTTCGACGTTTTTGGTGACATTCTATATATTCAATTCAGATCTTGATGAATGGAGGAAGGATCGAAAAATAGCTCATGCTTATTTTAACGACAAGCGTTTTCACGAATTTCGCCCTAAGGTTACTCGAAACACAATGCACAATGGCCTATTCCCAGTCCTACAAGAAGCTTCTAAAAAAAGGCGAAATCATTGACTTGCAAGATGTGATCCAACGGTTCATGTTCGACACAACTTGCATGATAATCACCGGATTTGACCCGGCCTCGCTCCGAGTTGGATTCCCGGAGGTTGCATTTTCAACGGCCATGGACGATGCAAGTCACGCTATACTATTGCGTCACATTTTGCCAGAAAGAGTATAGAGGTTACAAAGTAAACTGGGGCTTGGCGAAGAGGGGAAGATGAGTAATAAAGCTATTAAAACTTTGGATCAAATCGCAGATAAATATATTACCATGAGGCAAGAAGATCAATTACGCAAGGATTAAGAGATTTGATATATTGAGATGTTATATTACTGTGGATGAAATCTTTGGACCTTCACCTCACTGTAATAGGCCTTTTGTTTTCTGGTCGAGACAACACTAGTTAACTCTTTACTTACTTGGTTATACTGGTTGATTTTGGTGAATCCTAATGTTGAATACAAGATAAGAGAAGAACTGAAGGCAAATTTTCCGTCGAATCATGAAGCTAAAAATGCATCAATTTACAATGACTTGGAAGTCTTATAAATAAACTGGTTTATTTGCATGGTGCATTATGCCAGTCACTAAGGCTATATCCTCCCATTTCTCTTTCAGCGTCGAGTCATTGTCAGGCCTGACATTCTGCCAAGTGGGCACCATGTTGATCCGAGGACAAAGGTTGTTATTTGTTTGTGTTAGGGAATATATATATTTAATAATATATATTTGCAACTTGGGAAATAAAGGAAAATGAGAATATATATATATATATATATATATATATATATATATATATATATATAAACTTATCTTAATTATACCAAACTTGAAATGTATAAAATCACTATGTCAAGGCTAGTACTCGGTACTATGTCCTTAAAACAATTATGTCCTCCTTACGGTACTTAGAGTTGATAGCACTTGTCTCCCAGGATACAATGACAACGTATACTATAGCAGCACTACAAATAGTATACTCATCGAACCAAAATAAATGCTCTGACTCTCTCTCTAAAAGGACTCTAAAATGAATTATACAAATTACTCGAATGACTTATAATGCTTGATTGCTTGTGAATTCAATGAATTCGAATGGTAGCCCCCCTGTCTATTTATAGAAAGAGTTTGTGACCCATCTGATGGGACACAACCACTTGAAATGATATGAAATGCATCTGTTCGGCCATGGCAGAATGGGCATGTCTGTTCGGGCAAGAAAGGGCGCGTCTGTTGGGCAAAAAACGACGTAGTTTTAGCCTTTGTCAGAAAGGGCGTCCGTTCGGACCAAAAACGACGCAGTTTTGGGTTTGCCAGAAAGGGCGCTTTCGTTCGGGCAGGCACTTCCCAAAACGACGTAGTATTAACGTTTCCGTTCGGCAAATAGCATTTCTTAAAACGACACAATTTTGATAGTAGAACTAAAATAAAATTTTGTCCAAAAATATATACAAGGACTCAGAACCACGAGCCACGAACCCGGCCCGACCGATCGGTCGTCGATGACGCGCGTGTGGGATCAAACCAAGCCTTGGCTAGGTCCTCTCCCTTCCACAAAAGTGGGGTGCCCCTTGGGGCCCAAACCCAAGAGCAACTATTTTGTATATAAACCAATTAATACTTTAGTTCTTAACCGATGTGGGACTTGGTTTCCCACAAATATTTATTATCATTTCAAAGGGTGATCTTTGAGAGTTAATTTCTCATTCATTACTCCATGAATTTGAGCATTCAAATACTTAATTTAATCTACTCATGAAGTAGAACACATTGATATGCGGATTCATTAAATAATTAATGAAACCCATAATTATTTTTGGCTCAAATTCTAACAATTTGTACGCAATGGGAAGGATGAAGTTCATATGGGGAGAGGATTGTACGCGATCCGAACCAGACTATATTTTCAAACTATTATGATAATAGGAATATAGATGAAAAGATTTTGAAATTAAATAACTGATGAAATAATTAAAATATTTTGTTAAATAAAGATTTGTGCGAGTTATATGCATCGTTTTGAATACAAGAGTGATAAAATTGTTATTTTTAATGCTAAACAAAGTAGAATGAAATAATATAACTCTAAATCACATCTTTATTTACAATTTTGAATGAAATCATGAAACAACCTACCTTCTTTTTTTTCTTTTTCTTTTTCTACCTTCCTTTTTTTTTTCTGTCCTCTCATTATAATTCAAAAATTCCTCTTAACGGTCAGTCACACACAGCATCCCTCATTTGAAATAAGTTTTAATATTTTATTATAATACAATAAAACTAATAAATTAATAATGCACATACATAGGGCAACTAATATTTTTTTTTTTTTTTGAGAACATTGGGCAACTACTATAAATAAAGCAAAATTTTTGCGTTATACAGGAGCAATTCAATAGGCACCACTTTCCTCTCTTCTTCAATTGATTTTGAGGCGCATCCTATCTGACTTCACTCTCTACAACGTTTCGTTGAGAACTTATCTGGGTAAGCGAAGAACCACTCATAATTCTGCAATTAGAGCCCTCTTTTGGTATTTGTTAAATCTAAAAATCGATTACAAAGCCTAGATATATTCTGTTCAGTTGTTCATAATCCTTTCATATAAAAATCTTTAAACTTTGACCCATTCTTAGAATAGATTAGAATTGGGGTTTTAGCTATTTTAGTAGAAACCCTTCTTAAAATTTTGATTTTGTTCTTTTCAGTTATCTCCTAGACACATAACCCAAAAAAGTTTGAGCTGCAGCATGAAAATAAAAAAAAAGTTTGAATTTTTTTTTATTCAAACAGGTGTGGCATAATTGTCCTTAGGGTTACATATGTATAGAATTCACAATTACATACTTGTAGTTTGACTTTTCAATATCTTTTAGGAGGAATGTTTATTTCCCTTTTCTTTGCTGCTAGGTTTTGAGCATCTAATATGTCAGGAGAAGAGGAAGAAAATGCTGCTGAGCTGAAAATTGGAGATGGTAATTTTTTCACTTCGTTAAGGCAAATATATTTGTGGGTGTGGGTGTATTGGTTTTTGTTTCTTATGGGTTTGTTTGATTTGCTGGGTTGATGGGCTACACTGTAACTGGAAGTTGGTTTGGTTGATATTTTATATATATAATCAATTTAATTCAAAAACCCAGATGACAGAACACTTATTGTAACTAGTGGTTATAATACGTTTGATTACTTGTTTAGAAAGTGTTTCTTAATTATAAAAAGCTTTAAAAGTTTTTTGTTTTTTTTTCAATTGCATTGCTTTTTCCGAAGTTGTTGGGAACTAGATTTAATATGCATAAGTGGTTTTAATTCAAGCCAATTGAGATCTGATTCTTGGGACAGCTAGTAATAAATTACTAGTTACTCAGGTTTTGTTCCGGAATTTACTGGCATATATTTGTCAAATATGAGAGGAAAGTTTATACGATTTGGTGTTTTTCTCATGCATGAGAAATTTCATCATGCGGGTACCATTTGACATTCTTTTTAATTGCTAATTTGTTCAGAGTTCTTGAAGGCAAAGTGTTTAATGAACTGTGAAGTTGCCTTAATTCTTGAACACAAGTATGAGCAGCTTCAGCAGATGTCGGAGGATCCGATGAATCAAATGTCTCAGTGAGTGCTCATCAACTGTGTTTTTCACTATCTCTATTCTAAGAATCTTGTCAAAATTCAAATTATCAACTTTGTTTCATCGCCTATAAAGGTCCTTTTAGGTATTAATTTTTTAAGTTATACCTTTTGCTGCATTTTGCATCACATACTTTGAGGGACACTACTTTATTTGAATCTTTTTGGCATCTTAAATATTTTTATTTTTTTTATAATTCTTATTTGAAATGGCAAAAAAGATCTTAGTTGATACCTGTGAATTCTAAGAATAGAGGTTCAACCTCATAAATTTTAAGGTAATAGACGATGAAAACTAATATAGAAGTTTATATTAAAATCTCATACTAAGTTACTGTTTACCTATAAATTGACCAACTGGAACAAGATTTCTCTAGTGTCCCTTGTCGTCACATTATAATTTCGATACGAGATTCATGTATCAAGCTAGCTAGCTGACCTGTTAAAATAAATGAGATTCCAAAATCAGTTTAGATTATCAATCCATGAGTAGTTTAATTTTTTCTTATCTTTTTATTTCAGGGTGTTTGAGAAATCACTGCAATATGTGAAGCGCTTTAGCCGATATAAGAATCCTGATGCTGTTAGACAAGTTCGAGAGTATCCATCAGTATGAGTTCAAACATGTGCATTACTACAATAACAAGTTTGCAGAAATATTACCTAGTCTGAACTCACATATTCTGTCCACTTAATCTGGTAACTAAATGGCTATGGTTTCACATCTCCCGTCATTTAACATATGACAAGGATTTACAGATATGTATTGGAAATAGTTACCACTAATACTATGTTTTGTAAACAAATTTGAGAAAACATGCAGCATTATGGGGTACCAGATTCCAGGTTTTGAGCATCTTCTATTGCTTAATATTATTCCCTGCATGCATGATAACTTGATAAGTTACCAATGGTTATATCCTTTTGCATTTACTCTTATTTATTCAGAAAACAAGTATTGATAAAGCATAATCATATCTTGTTCTAGCAACTTGGGAGTTGATTGATCAAAATCTTCATTACCTGTAATGATTTTTCAAATTCTTATTAGTCTATCTTGTTTGAGGCATCCATGTATTAGACTCAATGCAGATGAAATCTTGTCCGTAAACAGTTACTCTATGTCTATAACATGGGAAACATGCCCCACAAATATTGAAGTCAATGTCTTAAAGGTTATATAACACTTGAAGTTGTGATTTTCATACATGTGTTGATTGTTAGATTGATCGAGAATCAAATTTAGACATATCATAGCAACTTATAGTTCTAAACTTGACGTAGGATGGGTAATGGTAATATTTAAGTTTGTTGTAATATCTTTTTCATTTTTTGGAAATTATTTGTATTTGGCATCAGCAGTTTTATCTTAACAAATATTCAGAATCCTCAGTCGCTATCAATTGGCAGAATTTGAGGTAGTATACCGAGACACTCTATAAGCCAAGATATTAATATATATTCATCATTTGTTATCTTATCTAAAATCTATTGGTGTTTTGTTCTCCTCGTCTCATTTAGCTTTGTGTTCTTGGGAACCTTTGCCCCGAAACTGTGGAGGAAGCCATTGCTATGGTGCCATCTATCAGGGTATGTTTGTTCTGTACTACTTATTCCGTTCTCTGTGCAAGTGCTCTGCTGTTCTTTTCTTTCTTTTAGATGTGTTAATATTGCCTTATTATAGTTTACAGATGGCAGGACACAAGTAGGAAGGAGGAAACATATTTCACTTATTTATCTTCTTATTCATTCCACAATTACTACTCTATCAACCTAGTCTTTACATTCCCTAATTAGCTTCTTTTATTTTTTCCATAAGCTTGAGTTAAATTAACTTGTGGAGGAATAGAAATAATAATTCAACGAAAAATGATTTTTCTTAGAAGCAGCTATCAAATAACTTGTGCTTTAGAAATTTTAAATTTACAGTACTTTGTATCTTCCCTAGTTTTGGGAAACTACATCCGTGCGACAGGCCAATGGCACACTACGTTATAACCCAACCTTCAGGAAGCAAGGACTTGATTTAAAGTCTCATATGGTAGTGGGGTTGAAAGCAAGGTCCTCTTAATGCGATTATGATTTTGTGAACTTCCCACAGATGACTAGGAAATAAGCTAATATTGAATATAATCTGTTTTAGAATTTGGATATGTATACCATGATTTAGTTATTAGATAATCCCAATATGGGTGTAGTTGGGTTGGGTAAACTCGATAAATATATTTCTTGGCATTTCAAACTTTCATCTGTCCGGGTTTATTCAAAAGAGAATCCAATTTTCCTCTGTTGGGATGTATTGTTTAAGAGTTCTTGTTTAGGCAAACCATTGAGGGGAGAGTAGTTGGAGGAGGCTGCTTGTGAAACAGTGAGATAATCTAATAATTATATCTGGTTCAGTAAACTTCATGCATCGGCAATAATCGGCTAACCCCCAAGAAATGGCCAGTGGGGATATCTAAACTTAGAACCTTTGCATCTTGAAGCAGGTTACTGGCCATCTCTTCTACACCTCAAATGCATTTCCCCTCCTAATCATCACAACTGCTTTCATTTTGTGATGTTTGGTGATAGCAATTGAGACTTTCTCAGGGAACCATGCATTGTGTCATGGAGCATCTATCTGCATAGTATTGCTTTGGTCTATACCAGTTTCTGTTCTGCTTACAATGTGATTGATGGAACCTCTTTGTTTTGCAGTCCCGAGGACGTGGCCATGATGATGATGCAATTGAGAAAATGTTGAATGACCTCTCTTTGATAAAGAAATTTGAGTAGTGTCCTTTTACCTTTTTACCTCGCCTGTGATTATATCAAACTTACAGCAAGCAAAAGAGTTGAGACAATTTATTTTGTACGACTTTATTTGTTTATTTATTTTTTTTAGTGTAAACATTTTGTACAGCTGGTTCTTCATTGTTGTTCAAATTTAGTAGCTGTAGATGCATCTTTACCCTTTTGAATGATGTTGTCCAAATTTAGTAGCTGTAGATCCTTTTGAATGATGTTATCGAGTTAATCATGGTTTCACTAATTATTTTCATTCGGAGAAATATTTACTGAATTTACTCGCTAATCGTTACCCTATTGAATGATGTTACTTGGAGTTAACCATGGTTTCACTTATATTTTCATTCGGAGAAGTAATTACTGAATCTACTTGCCAACATGAAGAATCACATGTATCAAGAATTACATGTATACCAAATTGGCATGTAGAAAATCTTAAGGTTTGGTAAGTTCAACCATTTTGTATGATGCAGTACTAGCATCTTCTGCTGTTAACAATACTACAATATAATGTTTTGCAATCATTCTTATAAAAGTAATACTTATTAATTCAAACATTATGAAATTAATCAACACTATTCAACAGTTGTAATGAAGACTAATCCTTTGTCATTAGGTGAAATATATGTTGTACTGAAATAAATGGCTCGTTTGGTTGGAGCTGCTAGTTGAACCATTCCTAAATCAGACTTGAAAAGAAAAGGAAAAAAAAATAGTCAAGCACATCTGTTCAGCATATTTTCTCATGGAAGCTCTTATTACCTTAAAGTTCCAACTATTTATGTTAGAAGCCTTCCAAAATCCAATCTCTGATTCCTACCAGAAGACTGTCCTTCGCAATCACAGAGACTCGCAACAGCTTCAAATTATTATCAGAATCTACCCGGTAGGACTTTTTATGAAATGAAAGACATCAATCTTTACTCTTCACATTTCATAATTAGGCAAAAAACCCAATAACCTTGAGGGGACAGTCTGGCATCGTATTTCCTTCCATTAGTAATCATAGTGTGTAGTAAATCACAAGCATGAAGTTTTGACAGCATAAATTTGTCACAATTTCTATTTTGTAGTCATGTTATAAATACATTGAGGTAGCTCGTATAGGGCCACCTCATTTCCTAAGCTTTATACAGAAAAATCAAATGATCATTTTCTTCAACAACACCCCCAGATTTCACTTATTTCCATCTTTTAGCATTCTTCAGCCCCTTGGACTTTTGCTTAGCCTGTTGAAATGCCTGCATTTTTTGCTTCTTTTGAGCTTCCCTCTCAGCCTGGCAATCATAAAAATTCAGAGAAATCAATTTTTTGAGAGGATAAAAGATTCATATGACAAATTTTTTAGAGGCAATGTTACCTTTGACATCTTGGATTTGGCTTTTGTTTTTGGAGACTTTTCCTCAAGCTCGGCCTCTCGCTCAAGCTCTCTCTCCCTTGCATCAAGATTCTTCTCTAGATAATACTGTAGAATGGAAACTTTCCATATCATTAAAAATTGCTAGATATTGAAACTAAGAAATTTTACTGCATATTCATTCTGTTGAAATTCAAGTTCCAAAGGAACTCCTAAGCTATTCTTGCTTTATGTACACGAGGTACATGACAGAAATTAGGTTTTTTTGACTCCACAGGTACTTGAAGTAGTGTGCTCGAATACGAGTAAACCTGACGGCACACTACTTCTTTATAAGCAGTTTCAGCATGCATAAAAAAAAAAATAATAATAATAGGGGCGATACCAGGCACGCTCCATCTTAATAACTACAGGGTAAAAGTTGTAAGACTTTTTCCCTCCTGTTACTTGACATTGTAGATGATGAGGATTTCAAGAGGATGTGTAGCAATAAATGGTTTAGACTCATCCTCCAACTATATAACATATGGAATTGGCTCACTGATGTGATTTATCTGGTTATGTAACAACAAGAAAAAGGTTAAACTGGTTGCAGACATCTGACATGCTTTTGGTCACAACATTCGAGGAAAAGGGGGTTTGTTTGCAGAGTTTCTCAAATGAATTTTCAAAATACTTTGTCCTAAATCATGACAATTTTGACGACATTATAGAAAACCCAGTAAACAAACAAGTGAACACGCACCACGCACCAAAGAAGAGGGAAGATAAAAAGAGCATGAAAAACCATAATAAATATTATGATGACAACAACTACAGTTAGGCATGTCACACAAGGCTAAGAGAATATAAAATGATTTGCTAAGTAGGACCAAAATTGCATTGTTTTATGATGATCAAATAGTATGTCATGTAGGTATGAAAATGTGAAATGAACTGCTAAAACAGCAGACTTACATTATAATCGCCCAAATAGTCTTGTAGATTGCCATCCTTTACTTCCAATACTCTGTTAACTATTTGCTTTATGAAGTATCGATCATGAGAAACAGTAATGACAGTGCCTTTGTACTCGGATATTGCCTCCTAACATAATGGAAACACTCAAAAAATTAGGAATGGATAACAGATCTTAATGCTATATTTGATATATAAAAGAATATGTCAGACAAAAGCAAAGGGAACAAAACTCCAAACCTCAAGCATCTCTTTTGAAGGTATATCCAAGTGATTGGTAGGCTCATCCAAAACTAGCAAAGTTGAAGGCTTCACCATGAACTTGCAAAAGGCAAGACGCGCCTGAAAAAGTATTTAGGTTCAAAGCTTATGCAACATAACAAGAATAAGCAATAACAGCACACATTACAGAAAGTCTAGAACTACAGAAATATCGCAAGCAGATGTAAGTTAACTTGCACTTCTTTTTTTCTTTTCTTTTTTTGACAAGTTATGTTAACTTACACTATTAACATAGATAGTCAGTTACATTCAAGAACTAAGATTGAATAAAACAATGTTTGTCCGAAACCTCGTATTGGAAAAGAACAGTAAGCACACATTAAAATGAGAATATCTTTCATATCTTATACACGATGATGTGCTACAATTATACTAACCTAACAAAATGAGCCTGTAACTTTCTTGAAACTTTACAATAAATTTGAGGAAGTTCAAAATGTTATATACGAAGGGACAAGACACAGACAGCAAAACAATAAGTTCTATGTAACGGGCATAACGAGTGCTACAAAACAAGAATTTACTTAAAAAGAGATATTAAACAACTAGATCATTACCTTCTCACCGCCACTCAAAAGGGAGACCTTCCTATCAAGCATATCAGCCTTGAAATTACAACGTCCAAGGAGACCCTTTATATCATCAATTCTCCAGTCCTCTGCTACTTCTGCTACAGTGTCAATCACTGTTTTATCTAAATCAAGTGCTTCTGCCTGAAAAACATGGTAGACTAATCATAATTAAAAATAGCATTACACAAGAATGGTAGAATTACTCCAGCCACCAAGAAAAACTGATATCGCCATGACTTTATAAGAAAACATATAAATGCCTGGTAATGACTTCTAACATGCCTGATTCTGCTCAAAATAGTTTGGTAAGACATTATGCTCTCCAAGCAGAACTTCACCTCTTCCAGGTTTTTCTAAGCCCATAATCAGTTTAAGTAATGTACTTTTCCCACACCCGTTTGGGCCAAGGATAGCAATTTTCTCCCCCTTTTCAATTGTTAAATTTGCATTGTTGAAGAGAACCTGGTAAAAAAATCCGAATATATAGCAAAAGTAAGATATCTATACACCAATTAGATACCAGAAATTTGATGATTAGCCTTTCTTTATCACCAATTAAATAAGCAATCACCTTGTCCCCATAGCTGAATTCAAGATTCTTAACTGTTGCAACAGATCTTCCGCTTCGTCCTCGCTCAGGGAACCTGATCTTCATTTGTTTCCTAATAAATGGCTTTTCAATCTGCTTTTCATCCTGAAGTTTTTCCAGCTTCTGTTTCACAGAAAATAAGTAAACAGATATAAGCATATAAAATAATACTTTTAAATATATATTTACATACATATATAAACGTATATATGTATGATCATGTGGCCATTAAAAAGTAATAGCAATTAAGTGAGACGATAAAAACATGCACTTAGCAAAAGAAGTTCACTAAATGATCTCACACTTTTCAAGTAAAAGCTATCAATAAACTTAAGAAAATAATTAGACTAGAGCAAATTGATAAATAATTCAGATATACATATAACCCGTGCACACACACACATACATATATATATATATATATATATATATATATATATATATATAAAAAATCACGTGACCAGCAACTTAGCAAAAGAAGTTTACATGAGTTCATTTTTTTTTAGTAGTTACTGTTACAAGTTACAACATCAAAATAGTAAGAAAAAACATTAGCAAATTTAGAAGTAAGATTCATTTCGTTAATTAAATAATAATAAGACTCTTTTCCAAGGACTTGATTTCATGAAACACACAAATGCTGACACATTCCACAGAAAGGGTTGAATACTTCCTTTTGTCTCTAAAAGATATTCTGGCAGAAGCCATTTACAGGTTGCCATATAGAAAAAGGGTTTTGTGATCAGCTCTTAAGAATGAACTATGAACTAAAAGCATCATTGATTCATTGTGAATAAACTGTTGCAATGAATGAGAAATAAAAGCATGTTTGTGAGAGGAGAAAAAAAGGTGCTTCTGAAGTAAATGGCAGTTGTACAGGAACTTGTCCTTCTGCAAGAACTCATGTTATCAGTCTTCCTTTCTATTGAAAACTATTGGAAGCTACACGAATTCAAGATTGAAGCTGCTTTGCTGGCAGTTTTAAACTGCTTTTTAAAAGTCACCCTAGGCCAATGAAATATCACTACTAGTTTAAGATTTACAACAAGAATGTAGATAGTTTTCTTAAATTGAATACACATATGTTTATAACATTACACCATCAATAAGTTGGAATGACAATATTGATATCAATGTACCTTTTCAGCAGTAGAGGCACGGCCTGAATTTGCTCCAGCACTTAACCTGCTTATTAAACCTTTTGTGTGCCCAATTTCCTTCTGCTGCTTCTCCCATGCTGTAAACTGAGCTTCAACCCATGCTGCCTTTTGAGTAATATATTCAGAGTAATTTCCCATGTAGGTTCTGGATACACCCATATCAGTTTCCACAACTTTTGTGCACAACTGGTCGAGGAAAGCCCTGTCATGAGATATGATAACCATTGGCACATCTTGCTTATTAAGATAACCTTCAAGCCACTCGATTGTGTCAAGATCAAGGTGATTTGTAGGCTCATCCAAAAGTAACAAATCTGGATCCTGAAAATTTTATATGTCACCAGTCAAACACAAATACTTCACATTCTAAATTTCTAATACATGTTAATGTCACAAATTTTAACAAACCAATAAAACTTCTTTTAATAATAAAACAACCTGCACTGATGTGTATGTAACCACTGCAAGCACACAAGAACACATTTACAAGTTCCTTGACAAGTCATTACCAATTACTGTGAGTAGGAAATAAAAACTATTTATTCTAGTTCCATCATCAGCTGAATTTATAGGTTCAAATGACTTTTACATATATAGTCACTAAACACTAATGGATTTGCTATAAAACATCACTAAACTTCTTCAAAAGTGAATAATATCACATTATATAGTAGTATAATGCTGCAAACACAAATTGCTGGAAGAAATAATTCCTTAGACAGGTAGTTTTAATATACTAAAAATATTAATATATTTCATAAATACAAACCAGCAATTCATTTTTTCATACCATTTCAAGAACAATACCATAACTACATAAAAGCAAGCACAAAAAACACATGGCACATACTCTACTTGTATATCCATAAGCCTACATTATAAATCATTAATCAGCATTCTAAACCAATAGATTAAATTAAAAGGAAAACAACTCAAATACATTACCATACCTGAAGTAAAATCTTCCCAAGGGACATCCTCATTTGCCACCCACCACTAAACGACGCCACCAATCTATCAGAATCCTCCTCTGCAAACCCAAGTTCCGGCATCAATTTACTAATCTTCACATCCACTACATCCAAGTCTACAGCCTGAGCCCGCCTCTGAAGCAAATCAAACTCATCCAAAAGCCTCCCCATCAGCTCCAAATCATCCACAGAACCCTCAATTGCCTTCTGCACCTTCTCCAACCTGGCAGCAATCTCCATTTCCTCCTTAAACGCGCTCATAAACTCTTCCTTCACCGTTCTACTCATCGATACCTCGAATTCTTGACTCAAAAATGAAATTTTCATATTGGATTTCGCCTTAATCACATTCCCAGAATCGGGTTCTTCTAATCCAGCAATAATTCTCATCTGGGTTGTTTTCCCAGCACCATTAACTCCCACTAACCCAACCTTTTCGCCTTTCTTCACTTCCCAATTGATATCTTTCAATACAGTCACTCCCTTATAGCTCTTACTAACATTCTCTAACCTAATACCTGATGAAATACTCGAAGCCCCACTACTGGATTGCCTATTTCCACGCTTATAATCAGCTTTTTCTGATGAATTATCAGAAAACAAAGATTCTATGTCATCTTTGACACTAACTTCGGCTGTCTCAACCGCTACAGCTGATAATTTAGCTAAAATCCTATTGCTTTGGGAGTTTCCAGGGTTAAATAAAGTAATGCTTTTTATCGAACAATTGGTGGGTGTAATGGATTGGGAGGGTATTTGTGTTGAAAATGGACGTACCCGTTGCCGGGAAGCTGTTTTCCGGGCATCTACAAGGGATGAACCGGTGAGAAAAGCTGAACGGAGGTCAATGAGTTGAAGCCTAGTGGCTAAATCCATGTTTGGATGGTGAAAAAATGAGGGGAAATGCAGAGTTTCTCTCCAGAAAACTCTGAAACAGAGTGGAAGAGAAACTCAGTTTTCTCTCTCTCACTAAACAGTGAGAAATTCAGAAATTATTAGTAGCTTTTTGTGCTCCATAAAAATGGAAAAAAAGGACCCGTATAAAAATTAAAATGGAAATTAAATTCGTCCAAAAAAGGAAATAAAATTAAATGAAAAGTCTTTTGTAAGATAACATACCACATATTTTTTAGAATATTATCAATCTTGTTGCGTGCTAAATAAAACTATATTGACCACACGGGTGATGTAATGTATGTAGTGATTGTCAATTACTTTTGTATCCTTTTGTTTTCTTTTTACTTTTTGTAACATGAAGAATTGTTGTTCAAATTATGTTCAACTTTTATCAAATTTTGTTATACCTTACGAAAATTATTGATTGAATTATAAACCGTAACATATATGTATATGTGATAGATAAAAATTAAGAATAATTTTATTTTAATTTATGATATAAATTTTTATATAAATTTTCATTTAATTTTATTATATATTTATCAACATATATATTATTATTTATTTCTATTATACGGTCAAAGTGTCACCGAAATAGAATTTATTATAAAAGAGGAAAAATAAAGATTGGCATTCATGTAACTTTCTATTTATGTGGCCAAGGGAAATACAACAGAAAGGGTGATGCAGTTGGAGATAACGCCATGTTGAAACACAAGTAGTGTGTGGTGCAGGCTCCCCTGCGTCACATTGAACAAAATGATTCCACCCTGTTTTATGGTGCCACGTGTAATCAAACTGAGATATACCGGACCAAACGTCATATTAAATATATATTTTTTAAAAAATAATTTATATAAAAAATAATTTTATATGGAATGTGAATTGTTAACATGGAATTAAAAGTAATAAAATAAAAAATAATAAAAATGATTTTTTTTTCTTTATTGTTGTACCTTTTTATCATATATATCCCCATATTTTATTATTTAATATAATATTCACATAAATTTGTCATTATATATTATAACATTTTAAATTTTATATCAGGTGTCCATGCGAGTATGATACAAACTTACGATACGGTTCAAAACTTGTGTTGGGTCCCACATATTTTATTATTTAATGAAAAATAATATATATTGTAAATATTTTACGTCGATTTTTGATTATTAATTATGTGAATAAGTATTATCGATAATTATTTTAAAAAATATATGTAATAATGATAAGTTTTGCAATAAAAATTCGGTGTAAATTTATCGCAATACATAACATGACTCTTATTTAATATTCACATTAATTTGTCATGATATATAAATAACATTTTAATTTTTTAATAAAAGTGCCCATCCGAGTGTATATGATACAAACTTAGTTGGGTCTCGTTTATGGGCCAAACCCAACGTATACCCAGGCTACACCAATGTTAATCATAGGCAAGACGTGACAGATTTAGGGCCTAATCTTAAGATTCAAGACCCAAGTTATGCCACATGTCCCTAACACAGTACCAGCACATATATTGTATGCAGTTGTACCTACATGTTCCATGTCAGACAAGAGGCTGGACTCAAAATTAGCAACAAGGGTCAACCAGCTCAGACCTTAGCCCAGCCCAGCCCAGCCCACGGCTTAGTGACCACTATAAAGAGAAGCCTTAGCCACAGGTTTGCACAGATTCACTATTTTATTTACTACTACTTCTATATCGTGATTCTCACAACGAAGACTTGTACAGAGACAAAACTTTGTGTATCGTGATTGAGTTGCTCTAGTTGAAGTAAGGTGGCGGACGTTATCTGGTAATAATTAAAAGTGCCCGAAAAGATAAAGTTAACCACGGGTTTAGCCATTTTGGTGCTTGTTTTGGTACTCCCTTCTTCCGTCCTTAAAACGATGAACAAAGTACATTTTTTTTATACATATTAATAAAAGTAAGAAATAGAAGAAAAGAGAATAAATTTTTTTTAATTTTTTTAGTGGTCCCACATAATTATATAAAGTTATAAGTACTTTTATTTTTAATATTAATAGAACCCACTAAATGAAATACTTACATTTCACTTTATGTACTTTAACTCGTTTTTTTTAAGACAGAAAAAAAATATACCTTTAGTCATCTTTTTGAGGACGGTGAAAGTAATATCTAAATGCATTAATACTAATGTCACGTTTGGATTGCATGATTCAATGTGAAAATAGAAAAAAAAATTATGTTTGGTTGTTCTACTCGAATGAAATGAGTCATTCTCATTGCTCTCATATATATGTGAATTTTATTTTTTAAAAGATGATATAAAATAATTCATTTTTTTAGAATTAAATAAATTATACTCTACTCCCTCCGTCCCAAATTAATTGTTTTTATGACTTTTTAAGTCAAATTGACTATTTTTAAAATTAATAATTAAGTATATATAAATATATTTTTAAAATTATAAAAATTGAAATTAGTAATAAATTGTATATACTTTCTTTTGGTTATAATATCTTCACCTATATATTAGCAAAAATAGTAAAAAGATTAGTTTTAAAAATAGTCAATTTGACTTTAAAAGGTCAAAATTATGCAATTAATTTGGGACGGAGGGAGTATTATACTTTATTCTACTTCACTCTAAAAGGTAGCATAACATTACAAAGGCTAATAACCAAATAAACTTTTACTCATTGTCTCCACCTAATAATTATTGTGCGTTTGACTTTTCATTAGTTGGACATTAATATCTCTGCCCCACGAGTAAACTTGTATTTGGTGATTGCACATAATTAAGAAAAATAATTTTAATAAATATTTTCTTATATAGACATAAATATTACAATTCGTCTAAGACTCTCAGTTAAGAATTTTCTCCCTAAAACTAATACTTTTACAAATTGCAATCATTATCTTTTACTTCAATACAAAAAATGTGTGTCAAAAATTCAAAATTATTATTTTGACATTCTTCATTAGACGGTGTGCCCTGGCGTGAGGTGACGGGATAAGAATCCATGACACACTACCCAAATTTCAAGCTACAGTTTTAAGGCTAGGCCCAATACACTGATACAGTATTTGCTCTGTTTCATGTAAACAATTTTATTTGAATATATATATATATATATATATGATATTTCATAAAATAAATTATTTTTATCAATAATAATATAAAATGATAAAATATCTTCGAGCACATCAATACAATTTCACTGTCATGTCATGTCATGCGTAGTCATTACACTACTAAACTAAATATCCTCATTATTTTTAGGAATAAACATAAAAGAAAACATATTTTAAAATTTTATAAATGAGACTGTTTTTATAAGATGGATGGAGCATAATACAACTTCTAATTTATTTCCTTTACCTTATATTGTTTCGGTATAATTGAACGGCAAAAATGGAAAGAGAAAAAATGATAATTTGTTTTTTTACTACGTTACACAAATAATAAAAATTATATTCTCTCCGTTTTACAATATATTTAATTTTGATTTTTAATATTGATGAGATATTTTTAACTCAAAATTGATACGATTTTTATTTGAATATAGACAATACATATATGAAACTTATAAACTATTAAAAATGTATTAATAACAAGATTTATTATTTTCAACGGTTATATTAATTAAATTAATTTTAAAATTAAAAATAGCTCATATTTGATTTGAAAATTCAAACTTGACCTTATATTTCTGAACTAATAAGTACTAAAAAGTAAACATTTATTTTGACTATTATCAAATATTTAAACAAAGTAAATATTTTTCATTCCACTTTTTCTCTTATTTTTTAGTAGAAGAGTTTTTTGTGGTAGGAGGGGTTCCATTTTTCTCCCCCGTTCACTTCCTCTCTAATTATATCAAACAATATAAAATAAATAAGTATGAAAAGTGATTTATACGTTGATAAATTTGTTACGAAATTAGATGATCACTTAAATAAAATTTTAAACACTTAAATAAAATAAATTAGAGTAAATATTTTTAATTTTATTTATCTCATATATTCATATACATCGACATTTATTATCGATATAAATTTAAAATTCAACCGGTATTACTTTCACTAGGTGTACCCATTTCTTTGAAAATACTGCCCCTCCTTTCTCGTATCAAACGAAGTCTTGAAGTTTCTCTCGAGACAAGGACGAGTGAGATTCATTTTAGAAAGGAGTAAAACTTTAATTATGATTTATTTTAAACTAATTTCAACCATAACTCTAGTTTAGCATTAGTTATCAATCTTAACAATTGATACTTCCAAGAGATATATTCAATAATAGAAGGAAGAATGTTGTATTTAATTGAGAGAGAACAAATAATATTGTAGTATTCCATGGACTAATCTAGATTTCCTCTTATTGTATTTAATATTTTTCTAGAATATTTTTCTTTAAGTGATCATTTTGTCATTATTTGGTCATCCCAATAATTATATAAATTAAATATAGTACTGCTTAAAATAAAGTTTTTGCTGGAATAAATTCAAACTTCAGTCATATGATAGTATAATATACAAGTGAATATAGAACAATTCAATTAAATATCACCAGCTTATGAAAGAGGGAAAGGATCAAAGAATGGAGAATATGTATATTCAAAAGATAAACTAAAAGTTAATAATAACACTATCTAAATTTCATTTTAAAAAGAAATACTCAAAAGACAAGTTTATTTGGTTTTTTACTATAGGTTTTGAATATTTGTTTTCCTTTTCTAATTTCATTTTTGTTTGATGAGAATAGGTTAACTACCAATAATACCTAACATGTCACAATAGTCTCAAATAAACCCTGAATGAAAAATCTTTCCTTTGCTTTGCTTTTCATCATCTTTATATATATATATAAGAAAATTACACTATTTTTCTATATTTTCAACTATTTTTTTTCATAAAATCAAACATACCACTGAATTTTTTTACTTAAAATCTAAAAGATCACAAGATCTCGGTCTTAACCACCGGACTAAAATCTCAAAATTTTAATTAATTAGGTAGGAGAGGAAAGTGTTAATTTTAAACTTAAGTTAAAAAAAACATTCAAGAAATTCCGACTAAATCTATATAACAAAATACAAATGATTTTGAATTTTCCGCTCATCTAATAAATCATCTGAGCCATTCAAAGTTTGGCATAAATCTGACCGTTCATTATTTTCTCCTTCTTTATTTTCTCTTCTTCTATATTTTTCTTCTTCTTCAAACCCTATCTCCAATACCTTCTTCTTCTACATTTTTTTTTCTCTCTAACAAAAATTAGTGCCGGAGGCACGGGGTTACCGCCGGTAGATAATAAAGTGGAATTTCATGGTTTTTTATGTCACAAGTCAAAAGGATAATAATGTGAAAATACTGTGATAACTAAACATTTTGTGGTTGGTTTGATTGTATACACGAAATGGACACGGCTGCAACTTTATTTTCGAGTGGAAAGCCCGCCAGCCAGCCAGTGGCTACAACAAATACAACAAAGTCCCAACCAAGTGACAGACAGCTACTGCGAAAAGGCACAGCCCACCGCGTGTAATAAGTGGTTTCCTATGTAAAATCATAGTAGAAAAGTACAAGGAAAAATAGTACTCCTCGTAATAAAGGTAAAAGCTAAATTTGCCACCATAACGTGCATGTCCATGTACTTATCGGCATGGGATTGCTATTTACCTATAAATAAAAGAAAATATTTATTTTAGATTACTCAAAATTCCAGTCCTTTTGAGTTCATGTTGATAATAATTAAAAAAATATCAAGTTAAAAATAATCATCCTTAAATTTTACTGGTACCCTTCTAAAGCTCGATACGTATAATTATAAATAGAAATAAGAGATTCTTATCATGACAGATTACTTATGATATTTCGATTTCACATAAATAAAAAATGTGTGAGATGACTTTATTTTACATGAAGTCTCAATCCTACAATTAATTATGATATAAAAATACGTTTATACAATCTTAATTCTATTATCTAAAATATTAATAACATATTATGATTTTTAGGGTGAATATATTATACTCTCAGATAATACTATGATTTTTTTCTCAATTAATCATCCTTTTTCAACCAGTCTGCTCAATCAATTTTGTAAGATCGATTAACCTAGTTGGCGCTCTTGAATAGTTAATTAAATTTTATTTTGAGCTCAAGTTTGAACTCTTATCATTACATTCGTGATGTATGATACTTCAATCTCACGTTGAAATATGTAAATATATTATCTTATACATTAGACTTAAAATTGTAAAATATATTATATTGTACATTAGACTTAAAATTATTATTAAGAATACAAACGTGATGACTTTTAGTGGACTTGTGAGTCATTAAGATGACCTAATAGTATTGTTAAGACTGAATCGGATGTTATTAGTAGGCTTCTTTGGCAGGATTAATTAGCAATTGAGGATCTTATTCGGAACTAAAGTATGCATAATAAAAAATAAATCAAAAGTCTTACAACTAGACTATGAGAATTTTGGTCTAAAGGGTTGTTCTTAGTAGGCCAGCCAAGTTCTTTATCTTGATCAGCAATTAAGAGTCTTGCCAACTCATCAGCTTAATGGGAAAAAACGCATCTTGCCTAATTAATTAATTTTCCTATCGTATGCTTCGTTTGTGAGTTTAGAAGGACGAGAGGAGATAGAAAAAAAAAGTATAAGAGGAGAAAGGATGGGAAGATAAGGGATGAGAATGAATTATAATTTTCTCTTGTCATGTTTGTGAGTTTTAGAAAGGAAGAAAAGAGATGTGATTTTAATTATATTTTAGAATTGAAAATATTTTTATTTTTAAACTATACTATTACTATATTATCCTTACATATTAATATAATAAATAATATATTTTTTTTTAAAAAGTTACTTCGGGTAATATAAAATATCTAATTTTCTCATTCTTCCAAATCCTCCCACTTTTGGGAAGAAAGTTTTGAGCCAAAAATAAAATTAACTTTACCTCTAAATCTATTATCTTTCTCTTTAAAAAAAACTCTCAAACATGAGATTTAGAACGATTTTAATTATTTTCCTTTCTCTTCCCCTAAAAAAAACTTACAGACACAATAGTAGAGACTCGGAACTACGACCATGCATAATAATAATAATAATAATAATAATAATAATAATAATAATAATAAATTATCACTAAATTATGAGTTTTGGTCTAAAAGTAATCAGTTTTCACTTTTAATTCACAATTTGGAAATTATAAACTACGAGTTTGATTGTTTTAAAATTAAGATTGTTGAATTTGCTTAAATACTATAAATATTTGGACCAATATATTTCTATTAATAAAGTGGGAGAAAAATTGACGGTTAATTTTGATGTTAATTTTAAACTGAAACCTTATTTATTTTTTATTTTTTATTTTACCTTTTAAATATAGTTATCTATTGGAGAGAAATGAGAGATTAATACTGGACTCCTTTAAACAAAATAACCTATCAGTCATGGAGATAAACCATTAATTCTCTGGATGAACATGTGCAAAATTAATGAGAGAAAACAGAGGAGATAAGGTAGGATGAGCAGGGGAGTTGAGCATCAAAATACTTTTTATACTGTTTTGAATATAATCTTGAAAATAAAATCTCATATTGGCAAATTTTAATACTTATCTGTTCTCATAAGAATTATTAAAGATATAATTATTTTTATCTTTAAAAAAATAAAATAAAATATATAAAATAAATAATAATTATATCATTTAATGAAGTACTCCCTTCGTCCTCAAAAGACGAACAAAATATAATTTACACATATATTAAAAAATAAAAATAGAGGAAAAATAGTAAAAAAATTCTAAATTTATTCTTAGTAATCCCATAATATTATATAAAGTAATGAGTATTTTATCCTGATGAGCCCACTAAATAATTTAGTTATTCTTAATTTGATATATTTTATTTTATCTTTTTAAAAATAAAAAAAATTATAATTTAATCATCTATTTTTTGAGACGGAGATACTATTATTTTTGTTTTTGCTTTTTTTTTAAACTAGTGTACATAAATAAATTACATTGTTAATAATACTATTACCTGTAATTATTAGGATGAGTAGGATATGATGATGGTGAAAGTGAGTCGGCCTAAATGTCTACTAACATGTTTCTGGCTCCTCATTATCCATTCCTCCCCACACTGTCATCTTGCTGTACCCTTTACTTAGATTCACTATAAATACACCTAATCAAACTACACATACATAAATACACACTACCCCTCTCTCTCTCTCTCTATATATATATATATATATGCAGTATCTCCGTGTTGATTATTTGATACACTGCTAAAAAGCTGTTTATTTCGATCTAGTATTCATATCCACCACTCCTAAAAGCTCTCATCTTTCTGCTCCAATTTCAAGATCTCTGTTCTCATGGAAGATCGCAAGGAAGTAAGACCCTTTTTCCTCTCTCTCTCTCTCTATATATATGCTTCAGCTTTGTTTTTCCTTTGTTTAATCTTTGGTGAAGTTTCTCAATTTAGAAGTATATGGGTTTTACTCACTTTACCATTTCCAAGTTGGTATATTTTGTTAATCTGGGAGCTCTGTTTCTTACACAAAAGCTATAGATTTTTTGTTATGGTATTATTTCCCACAAAAAGAAAAAATGGGTTCTGTTCATTTGGTGAGAATCATTTAAAATTCTCATTAGTTTTTTGTTTTAGATGGGGTGGGAAAAGTCGCTTTCTTTTAATTATTTGTATATGAGGGGTACTATTCCCTTTACTTGAAGGAAGCTTGGTTTGAAATTGCCAATTCTAAAGATTAATTAAGAAACTCAGAGAAATCAAGAGGCTAAACATGAAGTTGATATCTGAATTCTTTTTTTGTTTATTTTTCTATTGGTGATGATTTTTCCACAGAGAGAAGTGGGATGCTGGAACTTTCAGATTTATAAAAAATTAAGAAACATGGAAAATTTCCAGAAAGAACATAATTCAGAATGTTAAACACATCAATTATTCTTTGACTTCATTTTTCTGGAAATAATGACATACAGTCATTTCAATTCTTTCATTTTTTTTATTTTTTTTGATGATCAATTTGCTTTTGCATTTGGTGTAATGGGCATAATTTTCTGTTCCTTTTAGAAAATTGCACCGTGGCTATCTGTGCCACAGTTTGGGGACTGGGACCTAAAAGGGGGACAAGTTCCAGACTATTCTCTAGATTTCTCGAAGATTAGAGAAATGAGGAAGCAGAATAAGAGGGATGTATCAAGAGCCAGTCTTGGAAATGAAGAAGAGCTCATCTCCTCAGCCACTACCAAGCCCAGCACAGCCCACACTGTTCACCACAATTACAGTCAGGACCACTCTCCAACTGTAAGATTTCTTGATTTGCTCATTGCTTCATTTTGATGCATTTATTTCATATAGTAATAGTAAATGCAGTGGTTGATAGTTGGTGAAAATAACAAAGATTCTGTAGTTTAATACTCATAAAAATGTAAGGAAAAAAAATATTGAAGATTTAAGAATACAAATTTATACGTGTGGTAGTTCTGAGTTTTTTTATTAGGATAATGGATATTAACCAATATTTAAACAAATTGGAAATACATGTGGTACGATAGCCCATAGGACAGTGGGGGACAAGTGTCTTCTTAGTTATTATACACGTGTTATGAATTAGCAGGATACAACATTATAATCTACAGAATCAAGAACTTAATGTTCCCTACACGGAAAGTTCAGACTTTATGCACAATATGTAAATGACCGTGGGCGGTTCCGGCTATTTGCAGTTGGTTCTATGTTAGATGCTTCAAACAATTAAATAGTCAACTTTGAGTGTGGCACTAAACATGCATTTTTTTGTGCATTAAAATGTCATGCTCCATTTTTAAATGATGTTTGTGAGCGTAGAATATTATAAGAAACAGTACCCCATTTGAGACATAATGGAATCTTCATACACTAACTGGTATATAGCATATCCTTGATTACACATACTTTTGAGTTTTGATGCCAACGTAGATTAGAATTCATATACCAATTAGATTAGAATTCATATAACATTTGAAGTACAATTGCAGCGCCGAATCCTGAACATTCAACTCTGCAACGTGAAGCTGCATCGACAAAATTCATGACCCTATAGAAATGTTTGCTCCATCAAAAAAATTTCTTCATCAGCTCCATTACTAAATTAATAAAATAGAGGACTGTAAACTTAATCTAATTTGCTCAGCAGCTAAACCTGTGTCTGCATAAGGACTTTTCTTGTAAGTATTGGTACAAATGGTGCCGAGTCCATTGCTGAGTCCATAATAGATTAACTAACTTTTTTTTGGTAAAATCGTTTGAATTTATTAGGTGTTGTTGGGGAGGGGTATGGGGATTATTTGGCCACAACTTGCATGATATAGACATCTCCTGAAAGAGGAAAGCATCATTGTGTAATTGGAAACAAGTGGGGTTGATCCTGATCCTGTTTAAGTTGGCCACACAAAAGAACAAGTGGTTTACATGCAAAATTGTCCTGTGCCATAAATAATTACTCGGCATGATTTAACATACATCTAATTATCTAAAATCTATTAGTTCTTTTCTTAATTTCCATATTGTTTCTTGTTTATTGCACCAATCTTAAAGTAGTATATGCGTAGTGCGGACTTCCCTTCCCCCCCCCCCCCCCACTCTTACTACATCAAGAAAGCTATTGTTGTGCTTTAGTGATCTGGTTCTGATTGGATCTGTTGGTTGTTTTTGCCTTGCAGAGAAGAAGAAGCATTTTTAGCTACTTCAACTGCTGTGTGAAAGCGTGAGCAATTTCCAGTGTTTTTGAGCTTTTATGCAATGAGATCTTTTCGGGAATTACTATGGGTAGCTAGCTATATTTCATTATCTTGTAGATATGTACCATGACAATTTATGTTTATTAGCTCGTTTTTTCCTTCACTTCGATGCGTTTTGTCAGATTTCTCCAGTTTTGTGCATATGATGAACAAACAAAAGATCTAAGGAATCATCTAAGTGAAATATATAGGTAGAGCTCAACTAAGTAGTCTCAAAAATTGCAGGGAACAAGTTACCAAAAAAAAAAGAAGCAATGACTTTGAATTTTTTTCTCATGTCCAAGAATCTATTCATTTTTATTATTTTTAGGTGGCATCAGCCATGTGGTTTGGCTAAAATCTAATGAAATATAGTACTTGGGTCCCTAACAGCAATCTGGATATAGCTTCACTGGAACAGCTTCCATTTTTCTGACCTGTTGATACTTAATTTCTTGTCTCAAACTGAAAAAATAACTACCACTAATAATAAATGAATGTCATAAATCTAATTTAATAGTGCCTCTTGCCCTGGCCTGGCTGGCCATGGAAACGCTGACGGCTGATACGGGGCACGTCACTATCCCTCGGGAGTCACACCCGAACAATATTCGCTTTGCTCCGCAAAAAGAGTCATTTCACAATACAAACTCCATTTATTTTGATGATATACATAAATAACACAATAATTTTAATTGATATCTTAATTTTATTATCATGTTATTATGGTTAAATTAATAAATTTATATAACGAAATATCACGGTCAAATTAGCAAATTTATATAACTTTTAGTATACATTTATTATTAAGAAAAATAATATATATTGTGAATGTTTACGGTAAATTTTTTTTTGAGAGATGTGTAATGATTAGGATCTTTTTATAATTCTTATCAATTTTATATCTTGACAAGTTTCGCATCGGCACAAATTTATCACAATACATAGCAAGACTCTACTATAAAAATAAAATAAAAAATATAATAATAGTAATAAATAAATAAAATTAAACCTTTGGACTATCGAGTCATCAAATTTGGACTGCTGAATTGATTCAAAACCAATTAACATGTCGCTCAAAAATGTAAAATTTAAAATTTATTTAATAAGTCAATTCTAATTATTAAGCTTGTTATTATTTGTTAGGGATAAGCATAAATGATAAATAAATTCTTAATTTGTAAAAGAGACTCTGCGTGTGACCCTAACGTGGTCTTGCGTCGGCAAAAATCAGAAGTTCTTAATATGGCCTATGGCCCAAAATATTACCAGCCTCATATACTGATTTGTACTCATCCGGCAGCCACAATTGAGGGTGGCACAAGAAGCTGAATGTAGAATTCATATTTCACAACTAACTACTTGGCATTAAGCAAAATATCTTAAATCTAAAAATAGGCAAAACGAAATGTCCGTTTTCTGTACAGAAACTAGACGTCCAAATAACTTTGCTAATGCTTATATCATGTAGGTCCATTAATACTCGTGGTCTTGCTTCTTTAGGGACTGAATTGACCTGACCATTGAAGCCACCGAATTGAGAATTTTGGAAGAAATAGAAACAATAAAAGAACCCGCAAGCCATTTGCATTACAAATAACTTTAGACAAGATAAAATGGCCAAGGAAGCTCCTGAAAGAATTGAAGAGTTCAAAGTTTGTTCGTCGTTTAGCGCACAAATTATCCATGCTTCTAATGTTCTTGCCTCTATTTATCAAACACAATATTTCACCTATGACATTTGGTGAGCATTGATAGCTCTTAACTGCAGAATCAGAGCTTAGACATGCTTTGCTTCTGTGACTTCTTCCAGCTAATGTCTAAACTATTTTTATCTCATCAGTGAAATACGATGTACTATCATATAAAAATGGCTACATGACAGCATTATCACAAAGAGCTAACCAAAAACTGCTTAACAAGAAGCAGTCATCTATTCCACGTGATCTGCTACGTATGGAGCATGAATGGGTGTCATGTTGTCCATGATAAAGTTTATTACTCCTGATACTCCTTTTGCTAAAATGCACAAAGTATTGAGAGTTCTAACCTCACACCTTTTTGATAATTTGCACAACATCTTCGTCTTCAAGTTCATGCTCCTGATGTAAAGAAAGCATAGGCATGAATTATTAATGCAAAATGCACATATATGAAAGCAAATTAAATATCAAAGGAGAAATAAGAATATTAGCACAAACTAAATAATTCGTGAGTATTTACCTTGCCCACTCTTTGGGGCTTATGCTTTGCACTCGATCCCCAAACCAAAGCACTGCATCATTTTATTAGATTGCAAGTTCGTTTTCAGGAAAGTAAATTATGAAAGGTGAAGAGCTCTTTTTTAAAAGAAAAGATGTCATATAACATCACATTCAGACTCCCAACCATTTCACAGATGGGTGATTTTTTTGAGAAGGGACCCAACGACCCAGACTATAAAATCAGCATTTTTGAAGTATAATATAATCAACGTTTTTCGAGTTGAAATTCCCCAAACACTAGCATTTAAAGTTTTTTAATGCAGTTAGTCGAGATCAATATCTCCAACCTTTATACCAGTAAAACATGACCATAACACAATGTAATCCATATAATTTAAAAGGCGGACTGGAATAATTAGCACACTAAGTATGGGATCAAATTCATCCACAAGCAACAAAGGCAATTCGTCCAAGTCAGATCATTGTTTGAAAAGAAGTGGACCACTGATGTGTTGGTCTGCGACTGCGTAATAGCTAATTATCCAACATGAAACAAGACTGCAAGAATCTTACTTCCTAATTACTTGCTTTTGTTTATTTTTTAGTAAATATTCAACTAAGCATGCTACTGCGACCACCTCGGCACCCATAGCAACATGAAAAACATGAAGCCAGAGCAATTAACTAACCAAAACCTAGACATGCTTTACTCAAGTAGCACTCAAAGCCAACTGCTGACATCATATAACCAAAGTTAGTTCAAGTGTGATGGTTACTATTAGAAGCTAGACTCGCTACCAGTGATTGCCGCCTATGCATAGTGGAGGGTGATGGATGAGAATGGGTAATTTGCTTATTTAAAGTTTCCAAGTGATGTAACTACATTGCAAGCTACTTCTTTCTGTTATAGAATTATATATTTTGAGTTTCATTGTGAAGAATATCTTAATGGAAACCTAGCAACCATTTTTTTTTTTAATGTTTGTTCAAGGATTTCTGATTTTTCATTTTTTATCTGGAAGTAGGTATGTTCACCCCTAACTGGGGAATGGAACCAGCGTAACTTGGCCTCTTCCATTTCACCAACCCTTAGGATTTGGGATTTCAGAATCTACCAGAAGCAACTTTCAGTATTTTCCACAAGTTCAAAAGCTTACAATAAAATTTAGGAGTGTACTCACTATTTAAATTGTTTAAGCATATCCTTGTGTATTCGAGTGCAGAAGTCCCCAACAGTTCTCTTTGATGACAGGATTACTGGGTCTTCATAGTCTGGATTCATCCCCTTAGGCTTTGTGTATATGCGAGTTAAACTTAGATATTCCCATATCTTCTCCAAAAGACCATCAAGATTCCATTCCAAGTGAGCACTGCAGTAACTCACAAGAATTAATAGAAATATAAATGTCATACCACTAATAATTAGTAGGTAAAAACAAATCAAAGGGAAATTAGCCTACGATGAACCTTTCTGCACAATCCACTCAAATTCTATCTCACTTGGTGTTATAGTGAAACAAGGCATTAAACTACGGAGCAGTTCTTTTATTAAAAACTGCTAATGGACCCATAATCTGAAAATGGTGATAAACTAGAAGGAAAATAAAGATTTTAGAGAAGTTTTCATATCTTCAATAGTAAAATGCAGTTAACCACCTGAGCTTACCCAAAATCCAAACTGACTCCCTGTGATCCTAAAACCTATATGACACTTTTTGAGATTAAGTGGAACAGGCCAATCAATCTTGACTCCTTTAAACATAGTAAGAAATGACTATAATACCTTTTCCTCTTTTCTTGAGGCCAATACCTTCTTACTTTTGAATTGTCAGTTTTACTAACAGAGTAACAAACATAGCAGTACTAGCACTTGCCATTACAAACATGGAATCAAGAAACATGTCCCAGTCAAAGAAACCAATAAACTCTCCAGGTGGAAATTTATTTTTGTCCTCATGAGTAACACGACATATAATCACTGACACAAGCTCTAATCCAGTTAAAACTCTACCCCACAAGGGTTAAATGCTTTTTAGGTCACTGAACTTTAGGTCAACTTACAAATGGATAACTGAACTATTTTTTCTTACAGTCAACTCACTGAACTCTATTTTTCTTACAAATCGTTAAAAAAATGTCTAGACCGTTAGTTGACTAACAGAAAAATGACGTGGCAGTGGTGACTCATTTCTGATGTGACCATTCTTAAATGAAAATGAAGGAAATCTAGGAGTTGGTAGTATAAAAATTAAAATAATTCATGAAATTTAGGAAAAGAAGAAAATTCAAATAAATCTTGAAATCTCGGATTATTATTATTATTATTATTATTATTATTATTATTATTATTATCGTTATTATTATTATTATTATCGTTATTATCATCATTATTTTTATTATCGTTATTATTATTATTATTTTTTTTATTTTTATTATTATTATCGTTATTATTATTATTATTAGTATTATTATTATTATTATTACTGCCACATCAGAAAGAACACCATGTCACCACTGCCACGTCATTTTTCTGTTAGTCAACTAACGGTCTAGACATTTTTTTAACGATTTGTAAGAAAAATAGAGTTCAGTGAGTTGACTGTAAGAAAAAATAGTTCAGTTATCCATTTGTAAGTTGCCCTAAAGTTCAGTGACCTAAAAAGCATTTAACCCTACCCCACAATGATAAGGAAATCAGCCTAAGCTTAATTGAAACTCTTATTCCATAAAAAAAATCCTTAACAAACAATAATTCTACTATAAATCAACAATGAAAGATAAAGCCAAAGTGAGAACTCCTATCAGATTAATTAACATATTAGATAGCAATAACTCTTGATTGATTTTCAGGGCTTAATTCATTCTCAGTTTTCATGCTTTTTTTGTCTGTCACTACATTTTTAAAGAAATAATTGCATTTGAAAACCAAAATAAACCCAACAAAAGTGCTCGTTAACACGTTCATTACCTGACTGGACAGTAATGGGGAAGTTTATCCAGAATCTCCAGCTCTTCAAGTGTTATCTGATCTATCTTGTTGACTGCATAGATGCAAGGCACACACGGCTGCCCTCAATGACATCTATGAGATCGTCAGCTGTTGCGTCATACCTAAGGGTAACATCGGCATTGTGTATTATGCATTCACTACATATAGCTTTCACAGTTTAAAGGTCCAGATGCGTGTTGGCAACTGTTGATGTGAAATTAATGCCACCCTTTTCTTTCCTGAATGTCAGATTAGGGGGTTCCTTGTTTAACCTAATTTTATAAAAAAGTTATAAAAAAAACACAATTACAAAGACGTACAACATTATTAGGAAGAAGAAAAAATACAAGCAAGAAGAATATACAACTGTAGTTGCCAAGTGTTAACAGGTATTGTGTTCTCCATATTTCCCTCTCAGTGTTTCATGTATTGTGTTAGTATTTTATCTTGTATATAATGTAGTTACTATCAAAGAAATGAAATAAGAAAGAGTACATATTATTCAAGCTTTCTACATGGCATCAAAGCCTACTGCCTTAACATTTTTCAGCAGTTAAATTTTTTTTTTCTTTCCTTTTCTTCCTTCTGCGTCGCTGCTGCTCATAATTTCCATCAGAAAGCTAGTCCAATAATTATATATTGAGAAATTGAGATCATACTTGGGATACCTGTTGCCGAACGATCAAGTTGGAGCTTTCAACTTTCTGACCCACCGCCGCACGCGCCGCCACGCGCCGACCAGTCGCCGGACCTCCGACGCCACGCGCCGGCGCGTGAGCCATTTTCCGGCACCTTTTTCCGGCGCGGCTTCTCTCACAGTGGTCGCCTCTCCTTCCTCTTCCCATCCACAATGGTCTTATAGAGAGAAAATCAGGTTTGCTTGTATTTGGCTTACTATTGATTCGTTTGGCCCAAGTTGGTTTACTGTGAGTTTCTCTGTGAGTTTCTGAATACTGCTACTTGAGGTTTTCTTTACTGCTATATATCTCAGTGGATTAGAAGTTTCAGAATATACATTAGGACTCATTTTTGGTATCTATATCATATAAAGTGAATTCTAAAGGAAAAAAATTACCTGCAACATTTTTTTTTCTCTAGAATAAACTCTCTGCTATTTTCTTTTTGAGCCTGTAAATTATCCTAGTTGATATTTCCTTTGGATAATTCTTGTTGCTCCTATTACCATATTACCTCACCATGTTAGAATCTATTTCCACTCAAAGTGATGGTACCATTGAAACCAATAAAGGACAGTTGATTAGAAATCATCATCTCAATTATGCTTTGGTTCTTAGTCCATTTAAATTGGATGGAAACAATTATCTTGCCTGGTCCCAAGCATGTCGTATGTCAATTGAAACAAACCGAATGCAGCACTTTATCACTGGTACAACCACAATGCCTGTACAAGCAGGTATTGCTCAAGAATAATGGAAATGTGATAACTCCATGGTAAAAACATGGATTTTTAACTCAATGGAACCACATATGAGTAGTTACATGTTCTTAGACACAACATATGCACTTTGGGAAGCTATCTCTCAAACCTTCTCTGTTTCTAGTGATATGTCTAAGGCATATGATATCCGTAAACGAATCCGTGAATTGGGTCAAGGGGAGAAGCCCGTGGCACAGTACTTTGCAGAGATTAATGCACTCTGGCAGGAGCTCGATCATTACCGGGTTTTCTCAGCCAAATGTCGGGAAGATGCAACGGTTTATCAAAAGTTTATTAATGAAGATAGAGTTGTAGATTTCTTGGCTGGTTTAAATATAAAATTTGATCAAGTTCGAGCACAGCTACTTGGTCAGACACCTTTTCTATCACTGAGAGAGGCTCATGCTAGAGTCCAGCAAGAGGAAAGTAGGCGTCGGGTGATGGTACTAAAATCAAATCTTGTTGACCGATCAGCCTTGATTGCCTCGTATCCTAAGCCTGTCTTTCCCATTCCCTCTCCTATTGAGAAGGAGTCCCGTGAGTGTGACTATTGTGTGGGGAAGAATCATACCAGAGATCACTGCTTTAAACTTCATGGGCGTCCTAAAGGACATGGCGGTCGGTCTGGTCTGGTCGTGGATCTCATGCCTATATGTCTACTCCTCCACTTTCTGCAGATGTACCCAGTACTACAGACACTACTCATGCACTGACTCCTGAGGAAATCACTACCTTTCGAAAATTTTATTCCAAACCTACTTCCTCTCATTATGCCCAGACAGGTATCCCTTCTTATGCTTTTCATGTTTCATCCACTTGCCTTAGTTGGATTATAGATACAGGTGCCTCCGGGCATATAACTGGGTCCTCCAACCTTTTTACTTCATATATGTCCCGTTCTGGAAAAGACAAGGTTCGAGTTGTTGATGGCTCTCTGTCTTCTATCTCCGGGAGTGGTTCTGTAGTTTGTACCCCTTCATTGACTTTATCATCTGTTCTCCATATTCCTTCCTTCACTGCAAATTTATTATCTGTCCAACGTCTTTCTGAATCTATGCACTGTTCAGTAACCTTTTTTCCAAATCATTGTATTTTTCATGACTTGGTGACAGGCCAAAAGATTGGCAGTGGTAGTGCAGTTGATGGTCTCTATTATTTAGATGTTCCCTCATCTAACATGGTCCCTACTCAGGCTCTTCACTCTGTTTCAGACTCCAACCTAGCCTCTCTCCATCAATGGCATCGTCGTTTGGGTCATCCTTTTTTTTCAGTATTGGAATTTTTATTTCCGTCTTTATTTAAGCATTATAACAAAACTCAGTTTTTGTGTGAACCATGTGAACTCGGTAAACACAAACGTTCGACTTATTCTGCTATTAACAGTCGTCATTCTGAGTCTTTTGCTATTATCCATACCGATGTATGGGGGCCCTCTTGGATTGTTTCCCGTTCTGATTTTAGATGGTTTGTTAGCTTTATTGATTGTCATTCTCGTGTCACTTGGATTTACCTTTTGCGTTCCAAAAATGAAGTTTTTGATTGCTTTCAGGACTTTCATAAAATGATTCAAACTCAATTTAACGCTAAAGTCAAAATTCTCCATAGTGATAACGGTCGTGAATACAGTAATAATCATGCTTTTGAATCTTACCTCTCCCAGCATGGCATCATTCTTCAAACCTCCTGTGTCAAAACCCCAGAACAAAATGGAGTAGCAGAAAGAAAAAATCGACACCTACTAGAAGTTGCCCGCACTCTTATGTTTACAATGAAAACCCCTAAATTTTTATGGGGTGATGCGGTTCTGACTACGGCATTCCTTATCAACCGCCTTCCTTCTAGAAGCCTTGGAAACAAAAGTCCTATCTCTATTCTCTAGCAAATAACCAATCCTTCTCCCTCGCCACGAGTTTTTGGATGTGTGTGTTATGTTCATGATAAATCTCCCACTCGTGGTAAATTAGATCCTAAAGCTCTTCGGTGTGTTTTTATTGGTTACTCTCCAACCCAAAAAGGTTATAAATGCTATCACCCCCTTCTAACAAAATATTTGTCACTCGGGATGTAACTTTTTGGGAGTCAGAACCTTTTTATTCTTCTTCACCTTCTCCTCAGGGGGAGGATGTTATTGTTGAGGAGACGCTTTCTTTTGAGACTGGTATTACAAGTACTATTATATCATCTATTCCTGTTGTTCCTTTTGAGACTGGTATTACAAGTACTATTATACCATCTTCTCTTATTCCTGTTGTTGTGCCCTTGGATAATTCTACACAGGGGGAGTTACAGATACACGAGTTATGTGCTAGACAGTCTGAGCCTGAGTTAAGGACTTATACTCGAAAAGGGAAAAATAAGGTCGTCATTACTGCACCACTACACCAACCTTGCCCCGAACCGAGTCTTGATAATACTAATGGTAAGAATCCTAATCCTATTTGTTCTTCTGATGATACTGACATTCTTATTTCTCTTAGAAAAGGTGTTAGGTCGTGTACACACCATCCTATCTCGAATTTTGTATCATATGATAAATTATCTGCATCCTACCATTCCTTTGTTTCTTCTTTGTCCTCTATATCTATTCCTCAAGGGTGGAAAGAAGCAATTAGCAACGAGAACTGGAAACATGCTATGATAGAAGAGATGAATGCCCTGAAAAAGAATGATACTTGGGAATTAGTTACTCTTCCTTATGGGAAAAGACCAGTTGGTTGCAAATGGGTATATACGGTGAAACAAAAGGCAGATGGGACAGTTGAAAGACTCAAAGTCAGGCTAGTTGCAAAAGGATACACTCAAACTCATGGGATTGATTACCAGGAGACTTTTGCTCCTGTGGCGAAGATGAACTTTATTCGTACCATAATCTCATGTGCAACAAACTTTAGCTGGGATATTCAGCAATTGGATGTGAAAAATGCATTTCTTCATGGTGACCTGGAAGAAGAAGTATACATGGAAATACCCTCTGGTTTTGCTAAATCTGTCACCAAGGGTAAGGTTTGTAAACTGCGAAAGGCTTTATACGGTTTGAAGCAATCTCCCAGAGCCTGGTTCGGTAGGTTCCACAAAGCAATGATAAGACTTGAATATAAGCAAAGTCGAGTAGATCACACTCTATTTGTCAAACAAATAAATGGTAAGACTGTCATTCTTATTGTTTATGTTGATGATATTGTGGTGACAGGGGATAACAAAGAAGAGATAGTTAACCTCAAAGCAAGTCTGGCCAAAGAATTTGAGATCAAAGATCTTGGTCCCTTGAAGTACTTCATTGGTATTGAAGTTGCGAGATCTTCCAGTGGGATTTTTCTATCTCAACGGAAATATGTCCTTGATCTCTTAACAGAATTCGCCATGTTAGGATGTAAACCTGCTGATTCTCCTATTGAAATTAATCATCATCTAGAAGTAGGCACATGACCTACAATCGATAGAGAAAGATACCAACGTTTGGTGGAACGACTAATATACCTTTCTCATACTAGACCCGATATATCTTATGTTGTGGGTATAGTGAGTCAGTATATACATGCAGTGTTACTCGGACTCTTCACTTTGCCCTAAAGTACTCGTGTCCGACACCCGTGTCCGAAACCCGACACTTGGACAAGATACTTCACTTTAGTGTAAAAAATTGGCAAAATTGAAAAGTACCCGTGTCGGATACCGTGTCCAACCAGACACTCCATCCGAGTCCGAGTAACATAGTATATATGATCCTCGACATTGTCATATGGAAACTGTTTACAGAATTCTGAGGTATCTCAAGTCTGCTTCTAGAAAAGGTGTATTGTTTGCGCCAAATGGTCATATGAGAGTCGAAGCTTTTTCCGACTCAGATTGGGCTGGCTCTATAGAGGACCGTCGATCTACATCGGGCTACTGTTCATTTGTTGGAGGTAATCTTCTTATTTGGCGTAGTAAGAAACAGTCTGTGGTGGCAAGATCTAGTGTTGAGGCTGAATATCGAGCTATCGCTTTGGGTATATGTGAACTAATGTGGCTTAAAACTTTGTTAGAAGATTTTGGTGTTACAACTAAAGGGCCTATGCAGTTATTTTGTGATAATAAGGCAGCCATTAGTATTGCAAACGACCCAATACAATACGATAGAACGAAGCACATTGAGATTGATAGGCACTTCATCAAAGAAAGTTAATCAGTGGTCTTATTTGCTTACCTTTTGTAAAAACAGATCATCAGTTAGCTGATATTTTGACTAAGGGGCTTAGTGGTAAAATGTTTCATCCATTGTGTTTCAAGTTGGGTATGCGAGATATCTATACACCAACTTGAGGGAAACAGATTTCCCTGTTTCTCTCTCCATATTTCCCTCTCAGTGTTTCATGTATTGTGTTAGTACTTTATCTTGTATATAAATGTAGTTACTATCAAAGAAATGAAATAAGAAAGAGTACATATTATTCAAGCTTTCTACACTAAGGAATAGTATCTCTGCAGGAAAAGGAAAAAAGAAAAAGAAAAAGATTTAAGAGAAATGAGAAATGTTAGCTTTCAAAAACCATAAATACCGTTACAAGACTAGCTACTTCAAAGCAATAGGTTACTTCCTTTTTCTCTTCAATAAGAGACTATGAAACAATTAAACATACAAGTGAGAAGACATGTTCAATCCATCCCATTTTACTGACTATGTGATCTGCTGGTCCAATTTATTCCAAAACTTAGTACAACAACTGCTAGATTGTTCATACATTAATTAGCAGTTACCAACAATAAGCTATTCTTCCGGCAGAACAAAATTGTAAAAGAAATGAAAACATCTTTAGAACATATAATGTCCAAAACACCCAAAATACCTTATGCCAAATCCCTCGAGCTCTTTCTCTATCAAGCGTTTGTGAGTTATTGGTTTTATTGCGTCTAGAACGATCAGAATACAGTTGCATGTTCTAGCAGTACTGATGACCTGGATTGAGGTGACACAAGAATGAGCACTCTTACAATAAATTAATAATGCACATGAACCAAAAACATCAAAAATTGTGTAGTTCTCATTCAGTTTTCAAAGCAGAACTATGCATAAAAATGAAAATATAAATGAACCAAATATATCTAAATTGAGCAGTTATAGTTGTTATTCAATCTTCAGTGGTAAATGATAATGTGAACAGCTCTAAAATCTGAAGTTGATATGTATGTAGTCCGACTCTGATACCAGGGACGGAGGGAGCATAGGGCCCTGGGGGGGGGGGCTACCTTGAGATTTCAGATTTTTTTAAGCCTATGAAATTTTGACATTTTTAGTTTAGGCCTCCAAGATTTATAAATAAATAGAATATATATTGATACTTTTTTCAAAAATTATAAGAATGTACTTCTATTCCAAATATAAGAGTCATTTTTATTGATGCAAGTTAATTTATAATATAGGCAAATTCATAAATTTATCGCTCCTCATTTTTTAATTATCATTATACGAATATCAAGTTTTACCATTTCTCTTCACTCTACTTTGTGTAATACAAATGGTGCATATGTTCAACATACAAAATAAATAAATAAATAAAAAATATTATTTCAACCAATAAGTAGAAAAATATTTACAAAATTTGGACCGGGGACGATACTCCTATACCTCAGTAAATTATTCATAATCTTACAGTATTATGTCTCAGACCCCCCCCCCCCCCAAAAAATAAAAAATAAAAAATTCTGGCTTCGTCCCTGTCTGATACCCCAACCAAGAGAATATTTGACTCACTATGCCACAACAGAAATATAAGGACAACAGCATTCCTGACCCACATTCATTACCAAAATATATGGTGACATCATTACAGCACTATTAGATGACCCAAAAAACTACTTAATCACAGTCATTTCATTAATTTTAGAGTATAACGCCAACCAAGTAACAACAGTTTTAGAACTATGAGACCACATTCTAAAGCCTTTTCCTGAACATTTATTACACCAGTTCCGATGCTTCATAAGTGATAGCATGTGTTTTTGCTATCTCCATCTAGCAAAAGCAACCTATGAAAGATCTGGGAAAATACCATTAAGTTGCCAGCATGTCTCGTTTCTATTCTTTCATGCCCTAGGGTAAAATAAAATATTCATAGAAGAGATATCTGAATTACATATATTTTTGTTTCAGCCAATGATCCTATCAGAATCACATTTTTAACAATAAAACTGCACTTATAAAGAGCATTACAAAGTGGAAAATAGTTTAGTTTGATTCGAGGAGAGCATAAACTATAAGCAATCCCTAAAGTAAATAAAATCAACACCCTAAAAAATGAACCCACAAATTCACTCTAATTACAGAACTACAGCTAGAGTTGGATATATATCTATCCTACAATGTGGTTTCATTACTTGAATTTAATATATAAGCTCTAGTAATGATAATGTCATATATATACTCCAGGGTGGAAATTTCCACATAAAAAAGAGAAGCTTTCATCAGCGTAGAAGCAAGAGCTTAGAGTGGTGAAGAGCACATCACATACAAACTTGCTCCATTTGAATAATATTATGCTATCTGAAAGCAAAGGCCAAAAGGTACAAAAAATAAGCCCTTCATAAACCAAAAAATTCAAATCTAAACACAGAAAGTCTAAAACATTACAAATAACGAGGAGGAAAGGACAGAAAATTTCAATCCACCACTTGGCAACAGGATCAAAATTATTGAAAATGGGAATGACTCAAAAAATATACGGCAAAGAAATATGAAAGAAAGATACAACTGGTTGACAAGTGGTTGTTCTTACTTTAAATGTTTACAATGAGTCCATCAGGAAGCAAGAGCAACCAATATTTATATATGGTACTAGTAAAGCATAATTACACCACCCCGTCATGCTTACCTGCCTTCCTCTACCTTTCCCATCCTTAGCACCCTCAATGATACCAGGGAGATCCAACAACTGCCAATAAAAAAAATGTAAATAACCAAAATAAGGACTTCAACAAAAAAAAAGAAGGTAAAAGTGAAAATGAAATATGAGCATCATGAAGGGTTCAGTTAAGGATGTATTATCTTCAAGACATCTCACAGCCTAAAATAACAAGCACAGACAAAGAAGAGCTAAACTGACGTAAAGGAACCAAATGGTAAGCAAGAACCACTACTCCATATCTCGCTCCACACTCTTAAAAAAGGCGTGTGCAGAGGGGAACCCAAATAATTCAATTCATCAGATGCCCTTTTACTTTGAAATTCCTTTTTGGAATATGTAAACCATAAAATTAGGAAATCAAGATGGATATACTCTTATCCACCTATATGACACAAGAATCAAGATGACAGGAATATAAAACTGAGCAGAAAAATGTGTGACCATCAATCTATATTTTCATCTTTACCAACCAGTGGGGTTTGATCTCTAAAATTTCACACCATAAATTTTGAACTTCTGTATATTGAAAGCATTTGGTCAGGAATAAACAAAAAGAAATCCATAAGGTTTAAATATACTATAGCTGTCTTCCGACCATCTACCATCATTTCCAACTTTGACTGTGTACCTTCACCCATTAATTGACACTTGTATCACTTCTCTACCAACCTTTATAGCGTCAGCATAAAAGTGTACCAGAATACCATTAGCATTAAACTTCGAAAAAGAACAAGTTAACCACAGGTTAGTATAATATACTAAAGATATGGAGATATTGAAGAGTAGAAAACCTACAATCTGGATTCCATACATTGAAATCACTAAGCTTTATGACTTTGGTATGTGGCATTAGATGTCAGTGAAACAGTGAAACCAAAAGATACATGCACCATGTTAGAAAAATAATTCTTATTAACAAACTATACCACATGTTACTGAAAAGTTTGACAAAGATGCTTTACAAATTACAGTCACATATAAATATTGTTAGATAATGGCCAGATAATGGGTTGCTGAATTGGTCGGTGGTTGGTTGGTGGCCGACTTTGTTGAGGATGGAGCACACCATTATTGACAGAGGTGTGATTTAATCTCCTATATAAACCCAGTTGGGTATTTTCATAGTGAATTTTTGAGATCTCTCCCCGTGGTTTTTCTCAGTTGGGTTTCCAAGTAAAATTATTGTGTTATTATTTTATACAGTAGTGTGCTTGTATTTATCTTAGTGTATTTGTAAAGGCCTGATTTCTCAACAATTGGTATCAAAGCTTTTGGTTCACACAGTTGGTGTCTAGGAAAGTGGTTCACAGGCTCAAGGGTGAGTTAGTCAAGTCTTTTGATATGAAGGACTTAGGCCCGGCTAAGCAGATTTTGGGCATGAAGATTGTTCGTGACAGGAAAGCCAAGAGATTATGATTGTCACAAGAGAAGTATGTTGAACGGGTGCTTGCAAGATTCAACATGGGTGATGCTAAGCCAGTTAGCACACCATTGGCCAATTATTTTAAGTTGACAAAGAGTATGTGTCCTTCTACTAAGGAAGGGAGAGGTACTATGGCAGCAGTTCCTTACTCCTCTGCTGTAGGGAGTTTTATGTATGCGATGGTTTGTACGCGACCAAATATTGCTCTTGCAGTTGGCGTTGTGAGCAGATACTTGTCAAATACCGATAGAGAAAATTGGGAAGCAGTTAAGTGGATTCTTAGATACTTGAAAGCCACTTCCAGTTTGTATTTGGGTTTTGGTGGTTTGAGTCCAGTCTTGGAAGGTTTTACAGATGCAAACATGGCAGGTTCTGAAAAGAGGAAGTCTATTTTGGGGTATTTGTTTACTTTTGCAGGGGGAGCTGTATCATGGCAGTCAAAGTTGCAAAAGTGTGTTGCTTTGTCTACAACTGAGTCAGAATACATTGCCGCTACGGAAGCAGGCAAAGAGATGTTATGGTTGAAACGGTTTCTCCAAGAGCTGAGTTTGACACAGGATGAGTATGTGGTTTATTATGATAGTCAAAGTGCAATTGACTTGACCAAAAATGCTACGTATCATAATCGTACCAAACACATTGATGTTCGTTATCACTGGCTTCGAGAAGTGATGGAAAAGGAATTGATAAAAGTAAAGAAAGTTCATACCGATGAAAACCCCTCAGACATGTTGACAAAAGTTGTTACTCGTGGCAAGTTGAAATTTTGCAAGGAATTGGTCGGCATGGACTCCAAGTGACGGGGTCATAGTGAATATCTCCTCTTATGGGTTCGGAGGGGGAGATTGTTAGGTGGTCCTCACCCATGTGCAAAATATGGATAACAAATGAATTAGGCAGCCACTTTGTTTTACTGACGGCTAAGGTAGTTAGGCAACCTTTTGTTTTTTTCCTTGTGAGTCTTGACTTCCTGAAAATTCTTTGGCTCCCCTTCCTCAGCAACTAAAAGATATTCAGATGAAGGATATCTGACTGATGGTACATGTTCTCTTGTGGATCTTCTTAGCTGAGGTTCTTCAATGTCAGGTTACTCCTTGATCAATACTCTCTGCATCTGACCCATCACCATCGTGCAAATTTGTATTAGTCAAATCTTCATTCTGACCTCCTTCTCCGACTGTGGCATTCTGTAATGGAGAAAGAACTTCGCTGAGGTCTGGAACTCTATTATCTCTGGGCTGTGTAACATTATCAAAATCCTCATAATTCTGGTGCTCATGAAACACCACATCTCTACTTCTGAATAATTTCCTCTGCACTGGATCCCATAACCGGTATCTAAACTCTGCATCTCCATAGCCAACAAAAACACATGGAGTAGACTTGTCATCAAGTTTCGATCTTTGTTCCTTGGGGAGAGTATATTCTGATGTATGTGGTCCCATTGAGGTTGAGTCTTTGGGCGGAAATAGGCATTTTGTTACCTTTATTGATGATGCTTCAAGGAAGGTGTGGGTATTCTTGTTGAGAACAAAAGACCAGGTATTCTAGTATTTTCAAAGTTTTCATGTTATGGTTGAAAAGGAGACTAGAAAATTATTGAAGTGTCTTCGCAGCGACAACGGAGGGGAATACACCTCAAAGGAGTTTGCTGATTATTGCAGAAAAAATGGCATTCGACATGAGCAGACTGTTCCTGGTACCCCACAGCATAATGGTGTGGTTGAGAGAATGAACTGCACTATTGTTGAGAGAGTGCGATGTATGTTGAGAATAGCTAAGCTGCCTAAGTCATTTTGGAATGAAGTTGTTCGTACTGCTTGCAATCTGATACCAATTGTTGAGAAAAAACACCTCCCAAATGTTGTTGTCTTTGATAAATTAAATGGCCAAAAATATCAGTACATGCCAAATTGATTAAATTTACAGTTCCACCAAAATAATAACCACTGCAGGAAATAATGAGTAGAAATAACCAAGCACAAGACACCAAGATTTTTACGTGGAAAACCCTCTATAATTAAGAGTTAAAACCACGGGACAAACTCCGAACAATTCACTAGAATAATATGAGAGAATACAAAGATATATTAATTTGAGTACAAACTCAAATTACTTCACCACAATAACTATGTGATGGAACAAATAAAACACCTTTTATTTGAACTATCTTTCTCTCTCTATTTTTCTTAAGCTTGTAGAAGCTTTTCTCTCTCTCCCTCCTTTTCTCCTTTCCTCTCTCGGATGGAAGTATATGAATTTGGTGTGTATTTCCTTGGCAGCATTGGTGGCCTTTTATAGCAAAAAAAACTCACCTACTCCCTGCCTAAATTCATCCTTGGCTAGCTGCTAGTTGGTGAAGAAAACAAAAACAAAAACAAAAGACACCAAGATTTTTACGTGCAAAACCCTTTATAACTAAGAGGTAAAAATCACGGGACAAACTCCGAACAATTCACTAGAATAATATGAGAGGATACAAAGATTTATTAATTTAAGTACAAACTCATTACTTCACCACAATAACTATGTGATGGAACCCAAATAAAACACCTTTTATTTGAACTATCTTTTTCTCTCTATTTTTCTTAAGCTTCAGTAGAAGCTTTTCTCTCTCCCTCCTTTCTCTTTTCTTCTCTCTCGGATGGGAGTATGTGAATTTTGGTGTGTATTTCCTTGGCAGCATTGGTGGCCTTTGATAGCAAAAAAACTCACCTACTCCCTGCCTAAATTCCTCCTTGGCTAGCTGCTAGTTGGTGAAGAAAACAAAAACAAAAACAAAAGGCTGCCTAACTTCTTTAGTCGTCAGTAAAACAAAGTGGCTGCCTAATTCATTTCTTATCCATATTTTGCACATGGGTGAGGACCACCTAACAATCTCCCCCTCTGAACCCATAAGAGGAGATATGCACTGTGACCCCGTCACTTGAAGTCCATGCCGACCAATTCTTTGCAAAATTCCAACTTGCCACGAGTGACAACTTTTGTCAACATGTCTGAGGGGTTCTCGTCGATATGAACTTTCTTTACTTTCATCAATTCCTTTTCCATCACTTCTCGAAGTCAGTGATAACGAACATCAATATGTTTAGTACGATTATGATATGTGGCATTTTTGGTCAAGTCAATTGCACTTTGACTATCACAATAAACCACATACTCATTTTGTGTCAAACCCAGCTCTTGGAGAAACCGTTTCAACCATAACATCTTTTTGTCTGATTCCGTAGCGGCAATGTATTCTGACTCAGTTGTAGACAAAGCAACACATTTTTACAACTTTGACTGCCATGATATAGTTCCTCCCAGCAAAAGTAAACAAATACCCCGAAATAGACTTCTTCTTTTCATAACATGCCATGTCTGCAGCTGTAAAACCTTCCAAGACTGGACTCGAACCACCAAAACTCAAACACAAACTGGAAGTGGTTTTCAAGTATCTAAGAATCCACTTAACTGCTTCCCAATGTTCTCTACCAGGATTTGACAAATATCTGCTCACAACGCCATCTGCAAGAGCAATATCTGGTCGCGTACAAACCATCGCATACATAAGACTCCCTACAACAGAGGAGTAAAGAACTGTTGCCATAGTATCTCTCCCTTCCTTAGTAAAAGGACACTTACGCTTTGTCAACTTAAAATGATTGGCCAGTGGTGTGCTAACTGCTTAGCATCACCCATGTTGAATCTTGCAAGCACCCGTTCAACATAGTGACAACCATAATCTCTTGGCTTTCCTGTCACGAACAATCTTCATGCCCAAAATCTGTTTAGCCGGGTCTAAGTCCTTCATATCAAAAGACTTGAATAATTCACCCTTGAGTAACAAAATAAGAAGAGGTTGCCTAACTTTTGATTTTCACATTTGGCTGCCCATGTTTTGCACATGGGTGAGGAAACCCAACAATCTCCCCCTCCGAACCCATGAGAGGAAGTATTCGCCGTGACCCCGTCACTTGGAGTCGATTCCTATGTCAAACCCAACTCAAACCACAACATTTCGTTGTCAACTCAGTAGTAGACAAAACAACACACTTCTGCAACTTGGACTGCCATAACACAGCTCCCCTTGCAATAGTAAACAAATACCTCGAAGTAGACTTCTTCTCTTCGGAACCTATTATGTCTACTTCTGTATAACTTTCCAAGACTGAATTTGCACACTAAACCACAACTCCTCACTTGGAGCTAATCCCAACAAAGCCTTGACTCAACTCAAGCTTCTCAACGAAGCCTTGACTCAACTCAAGCTTCTTGGAATTTTTAGCTTTCTTCATGCCCGACTTTATCTTATCAGCATGGCTCTTCTTGATGGGAGGATCCAATTCAAACTTGACAGATTTCTGCTTGCCAAATTCTTTCACAACCGTTTTGTATCCTGGCTGCGAGCTATCATTTTCTTTCTTCACTTTTGGTACCCATTTAAAGCGAAGAGCTTTCTTCTCGTGGTTCTCATGCAAGGCTTTTCTCCCATCTCGCATGGCTTTGCACCACATCTTTTTACACCTAACTCCCCCATCTTCAACACCTTTCACATGCGCCCGCATGTTAGGTGGTCCTCACCCATGTGCAAAATATGGATAAGAAATGAATTAGGCAGCCACTTTGTTTTACTGACGGCTAAGGAAGTTAGGCAACCTTTTATTTTTGTTTTCTTCACCAACTAGCAGCTAGCCAAGGAGGAATTTAGGCAGGGAGTAGGTGAGTTTTTTTGCTATAAAAGGCCATCAATGCTGCCAAGGAAATACACACCAAAATTCACATACTCCAATCCGAGAGAGAAGAAAAGAGAAAAGGAGGGAGGGAGAAAAGCTTCTACCGAAGCTTAAGAAAAATAGAGAGAAAAAGATAGTTCAAATAAAATGGTGTTTTATTTGGGCTCCATCACATAGTTATTGTGGTGAAGTAATTTGAGTTTGTACTCAAATTAATATATCTTTGTATCCTCTTATATTATTCTAGTGAATTGTTCGGAGTTTGTCCCGTAGTTTTTACCTCTTAGTTATAGAGAATTTTTCATTTAAAAATCTTGGTGTCTTGTGCTTGGTAATTTCTTCTCATTATTTCTTGCAGTAGTTATTATTTTGGCGGAACTGCAAATTTAATCAATTTGGCATGTACTGATATTTTTGGCCATTTAATTTATCAAAGACAACAACATTTGGGAGGTGATTTTCCCAACAAGTGGTATCAGAGCTTGAACAACTAGATGTGAAAACTGCATTCCTTCATGGCGACTTGAAGGAGGAAATCTACATGAAGCAGCTAGACAGATTTGAAGTTAAAGGGAAAGAGCACTTGGTTTGCAGGTTGAAGAAAAGTTTGTATGACTTGAAATAAGCCCCAAGGGTACATGAAATTTAATTCATTTATGGTGGATCAAGGTTATAGTAGAACAATTGCAGATCACTGCGTGTATGTGAAAAAGTTTTCAGATGGTAACTTCGTTATTCTGTTACTATATGTAGATGATATGTTAATAGTTGGGCAAAATGCTAACATGATTCACAGGCTCAAGGGTGAGTTATTCAAGTCTTTTGATATGAAGGACTTGGGCCCGGCTTAGCAGATTTTGGGCATGAAGATTGTTCATGACAGGAAAGCCAAGAGATTATGGTTGTCACAAGAGAAGTATGTTGAACGGGTGCTTGCAAGATTCAACATGGGTGATACTAAGCCAGTTAGCACACTACTGGCCAATCATTTTAAGTTGACAAAGAGTATGTGTCATTCTACTAAGGAAGGGAGAGATATTATGGCAGCAGTTCCTTACTCCTTACTCCTCTGCTGTAGGGAGTCTTATGTATGTGATGGTTTGTACGCGACCAGATATTGCTCATGCAGTTGGCGTTGTGAGCAGATATTTGTCAAATCCTGGTAGAGAACATTGAGAAGCAGTTAAGTGGATTCTTAGATACTTGAAAGCCACTTCCAGTTTGGGTTTTGGTGATTCGAATCCAGTCTTGGAAAGTTTTACAGATGCAGACATGGTAGATTCTGAAAAGAAGAAGTCTATTTCGGGGTATTTGTTTACTTTTGCAGGGGGAGCTGTATATATTCAGACATGGCAAGTTCTGGAAAGAATAAGTCTATTTCAGTTGTTATATATTCATTGCTACCTCCCGTGGAGTAGGCGATTTGCCGAACCACGTAAACCTTTGTGTTTCTGTGTGTATGATAGTTCCCACTTTGATTTAGTAGCTTCCGCACAACAAATTGGTATCAGAGCCACGGTTGTTCAAACCACCCAGAAATAAAAGTGGTCGAAATTTTGTTCTGATCATACCAGGTAACAGCTCTCGTCGCCAGTAGTCCAACGGAACAAACGGCATGTCATTTGGACGTCGTATGCCCCTGAAAATCGCGGTCAAAGTAACTGTATAAAACAAAAATCTGCAATTCCGGGTGAAGAAGAAACAGTCCGTGGGTCGACCCGACCCAGCAGCCCAACCCAGTCCAACCCAGCAACCCGGCCTAGTATCCGGTCCGACCCGACCCAGAATCCAACCCAGCAGCTGGTCTGACCCGGCCCAGTGACATCAACACTGCATCAGCAAACGACGTCAGAATATTCTGTTAAAAATAACGGAATATTCCGTCTAGCATTTTTTTGGTATTTTGATCCGTTTGAGCTCGTTTCAAGTCCGTTTTTGACAAACTCAGTATCATTTCCAAGGTTTTGGACCATTCCGGACGCAACCGTGCCATCCGTTTCTACTAATTACGCTCCTAAGGTACTGTTGTTACTTAGTTGAGCTTTGTAAGTTTGTTTTGAAGCACAATGGATGGTTCAAAAGGCGAAGAAAAAGTTGAGGATCAAAACCCACCATCCACCAGCAGTTCTTGGCAAAGAAGTTCAATGTCAAATGCTAAGTTTGATATTGAAAAATTTGACGGCACAAACAACTTTGGCATGTGGCAATGCGAAGTTATGGATTTGTTATTCCGTGAGGGATCCGATATTGTACTAAGATCCAAACCGAATAATATTTCTGATGATGATTGGAAATATGTTAACCGTCAAGCTTGTGGCACAATTCGATTGTGTCTCGCCAAAGATCAAAAATATTTTGTCATGAAAGAGACAATGGTTTCAAGTCTTTGGAAGAAGCTGGAAGATAAGTACATGACAAAGAGTGTAGAGAATCGACTATCTAAAAAAGAAACTCTTTCGATTCCACTTCAAGATAGGTACGCCTATGATTGAGCATCTTGATAATTTCAACAAAATACTTGTTGATCTGCAAAATCTAGATGTTGAGATTATAGATGAAGATAAGGCTCTACTATTGTTAAATTCCCTGCCTGAAACATATGATCACTTAACCACGACTCTGTTATATGGTAAAGATGAGGTTAAATTCATGGATGTTTCAAATGCTTTGGTGAATAACGAGTACCCGAAGAAGGATCAAAATGATCATAGAGATTCGACACCAGAAGGTCTGACTATTGCCCGAGGCAGGACGAACAACAGAAAATCTGGCGGATCTGAAGAGCGAGGCAGATCCCATTCGAAGTCAGGAAGATCATCTCGGAGACGTCTTGCAAAGGATGACAAAGGGCATTGGAAGAAAGATTGTCCAAACAAAGACAAGTCTAATGTGAATATGGCACGAAAGGCTGATAACGAAGATGACTCAACAATCTCTATTTCTTCCTCAGTTGATTCGTTTGATAGATGGATTCTGGATGTTCCTATCACATGTGTCTAAATCGGCAATGGTTCTCAAGTTTCGAGGACATTGATGGAGGGCTTGTCTTGATGGGAAATGACAATGCCTGCCGGACAAAAGATATTGGAACTGTACGTTTGAAGATGCACGACGGTACAATCAGACGACTGGCAGACGTCAAGTATGTCCCTGATCTGAAGAACCTAATATCTCTAGGGATTCTTGACTCCAGTGGTTACAAGGTTACCATAGAAGGTGGAGTTTTGAAGGTTGTACGCGGTGCATTCTTAGCTATGAAAGGAATACGAGAAAGAAATCTATATTTTCTTGATGGTCACACAGTCTCTGGGAGAGCATCCGTCTCCGACTATATCGAAGAAGCAGATTCGTCTTATACTTCACGACTGTGGCACATGCGCTTAGGGCATGTCGGTGGAAAGGCCTTGCAGAATTTGGTGAAACGAGGTCTACTAAAAGGTGCTAACAGCGGAAAACTTGACTTCTGTGAGCATTGTGTCTTAGGAAAGCAGACACGAGTCAAGTTCGGCATTGCTATGCATCGCACGAAAAGAACACTGAATTATGTTCACACTGATGATTGGGGGCCTTCCAGAAATGCTTCATTAGGAGGTAAACATTACTTTGTGACATTTATTGATGACTATTCCAGGTATATCTAGGTGTACACCATGAAGCACAAGGATGAAGTTCTGGATATCTTCCTTAAATGGAAGAAAATGATTGAAACTCAGACAAGCAAGAAAATCAAGAGGTTAAGATCTGATAATGGAGGGGAATATAAGTCAGATCCATTTCAGAAAGTTTGCCAGGACGAGGGGTTAGTCAGACATTTCACTGTGTCAAGCACACCACAACAAAATGGTGTAGCAGAACGAATGATCATACCTTGGTTGATAAGGTTCGATGCATGTTATCCCAATCCAGATTGAGCAAAGCATTTTGGGCAGAAGCTTTGTCATATGCCTCTTTTATCATCAACAGACTCCCTGTTTTAGCACTAGATGGGAAAACTCCCAAGGAAGTATGATCTGGACAATCCGTTTCTGATTATGATAGTCTACATATATTCGGGTGTTCTGCATATTTTCATGTGAAGGAATCAAAACTGGATCCTAGAGCCAAGAAAGCTGTTTTCATGGGTTTTAGTGAAGGAGTTAAAGCATTCCGTCTATGGAACCATGAGTCAAAGAAGATCGTGATAAGCCGAGACGTTACCTTTGACGAGTCTGTTATGTTAAAACAGACAACTGTAGAAAAGGAGAATCAGAACCAGGTGGAGTTAGATAATCCTGCAATTCCAGAAAAACCAACTCAGAAAGTCGATCATCCTGAAGATGATGACGATCGGGATGATAGATCCGTTGAGGCGGAGGTACTAGCACAAGCACCACTACAAGAGACCACACAGCAAGAAGAATCTATTGCCACCAGGAGACCGAAGAGAAATATTCGGATACCTGCTCGATATACTGATATGGTAGCATTTGCACTTCCCATAACTGAAGCTAACATTTCGTACAACTACAAAAAAAGCTATGCTTAGTACAAAACAAGATATGTGGAAGGCAACAATGGATGAAGAAATGCAATCTCTTCATCAGAATCAGACTTGGAAGTTGGTTTCACTTCTAAAAGGCAAGAAGGTGATTGGATGTAAATGGGTCTATGCTAAGAAGGAAGGTGTTCCAGGAAAAGAAAACATCAGGTATAAAGCTAGACTGGTAGCAAAAGGCTATGCACAAAGGGAAGGAATAGACTACGATGAGGTATTCTCACTTGTTGTTAAACATTCCTCTATTCGTCTATTACTAGCTTTGGTCGCACAATTTGATCTTAAGCTAGCTCAACTCGATGTCAAAACTGCATTTCTCCCTGGAACCTTGGACGAGGAGATTTATATGTCTCAGCCAGATGGGTTCAAAATTTCCGGACGTGAGAACTGGGCTTTCAAGTTAAACAAGTCACTATATGGTTTAAAACAGTCACCCCGACAATGGTATAAGCGGTTTGACAGCTTTATAAAGAATCAGAGGCACACATGCAGTCAGTTTGATCACTGTTTCTATTTGAAGAAACTCTAAGATGGTACATTTGTCTATCTACTCTTATATGTGGATGATATGCTAATCGCATTTAAGAGCAAAGTGGAGATTGACAGGCTGAAGGCTCAGCTAAGCTCAGAGTTCGAAATGAAGGATCTTGGAGATGCCAAGAAGATTCTTAGAATGGAAATCAAGAGAGATAGGGTAAAAGGGACAGTTTGTTTGACACAGACTCAGTATCTGAAAAATGTACTACAGAGGTTTGGTATCGATGATAAGACTAAATCTGTAAGCACTCCGTTAGCCCCACATTTCAAACTTAGCGCATCCATGTCTCCAAGTACAGATGACAAACAACAGCAGATGAATGTTGTCCCATATGCCAATATTGTTGGAGCCCTGATGTATGCAATGGTGTGTACAAGACTAGACATTTCACATGTTGTCAGCATGGTAAGCCGGTATATGCATAATCCTGGCAAATGTCACTGACAAGCAGTGAAGTGTATTCTACGATACATTCAAGGTACTGTAGATATTGGTTTGAAGTTCGAGAGAGACAAGATTGTTGTCAATCGTCTAGTTGGATACGTCGATTCTGACTATGTTGGTGATCTCGATAAGCGTCGATCAACTACTGGTTATGTGTTTACTATGGCAAGAGAACCAGTAAGTTGGAGATCAACGCTACAGTCAACTGTTGCTTTGTCTACTACAGAGGCAGAGTACATGGCAATTACAGAAGCAATTAAGGTAGCTATTTGGCTTCACAATTTGGTCAGAGACTTGGGAATCTGTTAGGAAAACATCAAGGTTTTTTGTGACAATCAAAGTGTCATATGTCTGACAAGGAATCAAGTTCATCATTGTCGCACCAAACATATCGACGTACGATACCACTTTGTTCGAGAAATATTAGAAGGCAACATTCTACTTCAGAAAATCGGAACTGCAAATAATCCTGCAGATATGCTAACAAAGATGGTTTCAGGGATCAAGTTCCAGCACTGTTTGGACTTGATCAATATCTCTCGAGGTTTTTGCACCTAAGGGTGCATTGGAGGTATCACAAATACTTGAAAGTTCGCAAATGTGGAGATTGTTAGATAATGGTCAGATAATGGGTTGTTGGATTGGTCGGTGGTTGGTTGGTGGTTCACTTTCGGTGGCCGACTTTGTTGAAGATGGAGCACACCATTGACAGAGGTGTGCTCTAATCTCCTATATAAACCCATGTATTCTCCTTTGTAAAATCATCCCTCAGTTTTTAGTTGTTATATATTCAGTGCTACCTCCCGTGGAGTAGGCGATTTGCCGAACCACGTAAACCTTTGTGTTTCTGTGTGTATGATAGTTCCCACTTTGATTTAGTAGCTTCTGCAATAGCTTCCACACAACAAATATGACAAAAAACAGGAGAATTTTTAGTCAAAACTTGAATAGAAAAAATTGCTTACACGTTTTGTGAGTGTTGACCAAGGGAAAACTCATTAATAATGTTTCCTTTTCTTTAATCCTTTGGTATTTGCATCACATTTATGATTTATGGAGTTATGTGCACACTGACTCCGAATTCTATTTAATAATACTCTATTCCTTTTTACTGTCAATTCAAACCAATATAAAGAATATGACAAGATAAAAAGAGAAAAGATTAGGGAAAACAAAGGTCAACCAGTTAATGCATGAATAAAGATACTTTTTTCCTTCTATAAGTAGAGGACAAGTGATAGTACCTGGATTTTAGCCCCTCGATAGGTGATCACACCCGGAATACAAGTCAAGGTAGTAAACTCATACGAAGCCACCTGTAAACCATAGGAGAAAGAAAAACAACCCTTAGGAAAACCATAATGAAGGCTCTCATAACATGCAGGATATTATCAATTTTAGTCATCATTGTTATCAATTGTAGTCTTCAATGATGAGGCAAGGTTTCTGAAAGAAGACACATGCAAGTTTTTCTGGCGAACGCATTCAATGACCTTAAATGATGCAGTCCATAAAAAGCTAAATGAAAAGAATATGTGTTTCTGGTGTTCAGTCTAAGGTAATGTTATATTGGTACAGTTTTAATTACATTTTAGAAGGAACAATGGTAATTTTAAGATTTGCAAAAAAGAAACGTAGGAAGGAGCAAAGTAAGCATACGATGTTGTCTACTCAGTAGGGTAAAACATCAAATATTGCATATTCAAATAACTTTTAAAAGTAATCTTGACTAAAGAACGAGCGTGTGAACACAGTTTGACATACTTAACAAATTCAATTTTTATTTGATAAGGATATCAGTTTGTGTCCTTAGCAAGATCAATCAAAGCACATTTTTGTCCTTGTGGTTTTTCTGATAAATATAGTTTTTTCGTTGATCAAACAAAGTACTTTGAGAGGACCATTTACATTTTACTTCATCCTAAGAGAGTCCATTAATGTCTTTATATACTTGCAGTAGTATTTGTATGATATCATTTCATGTCATTGTTTCCCAGTATTACACACCTCAGAGAAAGTGCCAGTTAACTTATTTAGTAGTGTCGATTTCCCAACTGAAGGAAATCCCACTAACCCAACTCTTGCATCTTCCACTTTTTGTAACATTGAAACCTTCTCCAGCACCACCACCTCCTTTTGATGAAGGCTCAAGAAGCTCCCTTCGTAGCTTTGCAAGCTTAGCCTATCATCACATGAGGAATCAAACAAACATTATTCTGCAATATATACAGCAAATAAAATTTATTTCGTGTAAACAAGCAAAAATTTATAATGAAGATATATTAATACATCTAAATGATGGGGTTCATAGAGAAATGGCCAGTGGGTAATGTAGAAAATAATATAACTGTATCAACCAGATAGCGAACCCAGTGTTCTAAAAATCTTGCCTAGGTCCGATTAATACCCGCCTAGGCACTAGGCAGTCCTCTGATTTGACTAAGTGCCTAGGTCCCCTCTTAGACAGAATCACATCTCTACTTTAAAACTCTACAAAACTTAAATGAATTAGTTAAGCCTTAAAAGATTGTTTTTGGTAATGTTTCATGTAAAATTTTAAAAAAATACATATAATATATGTTTTGTATAATATAACAAGTTTATACAATAAAAAAAAATGAGATCGCCTAAGAAAACGCCTAGTCAGCCTAAGAAAACGCCTAGGCGCTAGGTGCCCTCTCTGCCGCCTAGGTCCACCTAACGATTTTTAGAACACTGGGCGAACCAAATAACGAGAAAGACTAAGGCAAAAATAAACATTCCCATTATTACGAATACATATAAATATAAGGATAAGGATATTTACCTTTAGTAACCCTAGGTGATGGGCAGTAGCTTTGTTCTTTTGGGTCTTTGGTTGATTGTCACACTAACAATCAACCAAAGACAACACAAGTAGCATAAATCCAAAGTATACTAGGCAATAAAAAAACACTATTCAGTTAAATGAAATAGCTCAAGCAGATTTTAATCCAATTAACATAATGCTGTTTAAATAGTTAGTAGTATTTCATGTTACTTTGCTTAAATCAGCTCAATCAAATCTTAGCATTTCTACTCAAACATGAAAAGAGTCCACATTTTTTATCCCGATTTCGCTTGAATTCTTATAAAACAATAAGTTTCCGAAATTTCCCAAATAATAAGGCTTATTGAGTATCGGTTTGAAACTAAAAAAAAATCAAAGCTGAACTAGCGAGGAAATGAGATTTAGTTTTACCAAATTTAGAGAACTGATTAGGCGCATATGTATATTTATGATGTATCTATATACAAATATATATTCGCCTATATAAATATGTATATCTAAAATAGAAAAACATAGAATACCTCATCTTCGATATCTTTGATTTTCTGCATGACGGTCGCCATTGTTGCTATGTCCAGAAAGTCGATCAGAGGAATTAGAGGACAGACCCTGGGATTGTGGGGGGAGGAAAGAAGGAAGAGCTTTGTACAGGAAAGTGAACTGGCGATTTGTGTAAGATTTTGTATATCGGTGGGGGTTTGTGTAAGATTGTGTAACATACTGGCGTTTTATATACAGTTTTGGGCCGTAATGTATTGGGCTTTAATGACGGTTTTGTCTGTCGCTAAAGTCATGCGTTACTTAATAAACTTATAGCAACGGTCCGACGACGGTTCTGTCCGTCATTGTAGGTCTGTTAAGTGACGTATGACTTTAGTGATAAACAAAATCGTCGTTAAAACCCAATTCGTTTTTGATCATTTTCCAGCGATTCGTTGGGAGAGCCAGACCATGTATATATATATATATATATATATATATATATATATATATATATATATATATATCCCCATCTGTAGCAATCGGTTGCCAAATATACTATTTCAGCAACCATATTTTACATCGTTGATCGCGACATTAGACGACACAGAGTGAAATGAATTTCCCCTACCACTATAGGTCGTAGCGACAGCAACATGACTTGTAGCGACATGAGAAATTATTCATTTGCCCTCTCATTTATTTGTCTCGTGCACTACACTGTCTGCCGCTACAAGCTCTGGTGGCAATCTAATAAATTAGACTGGCGCACCGTTAGTGCGATGGGCCAATAATCCATGGGTCCTTAATTTTTTGTAGTCTCCAATGTTTTTAAATTTTTTTTACCAATATATATATATACATATTCTTTTTTAAATTTCTTATCAAACTAAATAAAAATACTAAACAAATCTCAACATTAAACTAAATTTTGATCCACCTTAAATTTAAACATTAAACTAAATATATATAAAGTAACTATAAATATTTATATATATATAAATATATAAATATTTATAAACAAATATTCATATAAATATTTAGAGATAAATTTATATGAATATTTGTTTATTGATATTTATATGAATATTTAGAGATAAATTTATAAATATTTATATAAATATTTATTTGAATATTTGTTTATAAATATTTATATATAAAAATATTCATAGTTACTTTATATATTACTTTAAAAGTTCATCAGGGACCGACCAAACATAATATATAATCCAGTACCAGCTGTTTGATTTGAGTTACAATTTCATTAAATTGACAATTAGTTGCTGATTCTTATTCCCTTTTTCTCTTTCCAATCTTGATGTTAGTTTAATTATATGCACGAACATAACCACCCAAAAAGGATAGTGGCTGGCTGCGAGTGACAAATAGCTCATGCCAGAAAATTATACAATGAGTACTGTTAAGACCAACTTTTCAGTCGATTAAAAACATTTCATGCTTCATAAATATTTGTAATTTTATAAAATTTCTCCCACTGTGTTTAATTAACTGAAAAATTGACCCAAACAAATATATATATATATATATATATATGTTGAAGAAATTTATATGTAGCTAGCTATAATATTCAGATTACAAAAGTATGTGGCCTAAAGTACTTTTTATTTTATTAAAATAAGAAGCATATAGGCCCCAAGTTCACCTTCGCACACTCCCCACTTCGATTCTTAGCCTTAACGTACGCACTCTGCCTCCATTATCTCTAAATATTTATGAGAATAAAAACTTATTTTGAAAATACATCTACATTTACTATTAAAAAGTTATCATTTATTTTTCTTAAAATAATTTTTTCATGACGAGTTTCATCATAACTGCCTCTAGTACGTACAGGTGATGTTTAAATAATTTTTTTTTATTTATAGGCTTTTTTTATTATGTATAAACAAGTTTAAATTATAGTTTAAAATATGTTATTATTGATAAGGATATAATAGTCCAAATGATATTTTTTATCCAATTCTTTAATTAATCTTGTAAAAAACAAACATAACATGAGATTATTTTAAGTTATCCCATAAATAATCCCATAAAAAACAAACATGTGACTAGGATTATTTAATCATAAAATTAATAGTCTTGTGAATTATAATCCCGAGATTATAATTCCGGAATTATAATACTCCCTTCGTCCCAAATTAATTGCTCAGTTTTGACTTTTTTAATTCAAATTGACTATTTTTAGAATTAATAATTAAGCATATATAAATATATTTCTAAAATTATAAAAATTGGGGTTAATAATAAATTGTATAAACTTTCTTTTGGTTATAATCTCTTCACTTATATTTTAGCAAAAATAATAAAAAGATTAGTTTTAAAAATGGTCAATTTGACTTTAAAAAGTCAAAATTGAACAATTAATTTGGGACGGAGAGAGTACTCCTAAACAAACATGACCTTAATATTTTTATATAAGAACTAGAAATTTAATTGCTTACTCAACTCAAACAAAATCTTTTATTTGGGTAAGCTGAAAATGGATCCATGTGAAAGTGTAAAAGTAGAGATATAAGGAGAAAAATAAAACAGATAAAATGATAATAATAATAATAAATAATAGAGATGCATGAAAAGAATTATTTTATTTTATTATTATTTTTATAAAAAAAACACACTCAAATTGGCTTCACCGCTTCTGAACAAATGTATTGTTTTGTTCTGTAATATTTTCTTCCTGTGATGTTTTTGGATAACGAGGAAATTAATTTATTCTGGAAATTATATGGGGATTCATCATAATTACTTATTTTACTATTTGGGAGCAGTTATTTTCTTTAATCCTAAGATTTTTGGAATCAAGGATTCAAAGTTTGTAATAGCTTAAACTTGGATTCAGCTTTGATTTGAAAGACTTGTAGTTCATGGTTTTGCAGAAGATCTTGATTGAAGCTTTTGCCCTATCATTTTCGCTTTACTTCAAAGTTGAGTAAGTTTTGGTGGAATAAAGTTGTTTGGGTTTTGGGGTAGGATAATGGCGGCTACAGCTTCCCAGAGCTTGCAGATTTTACCATGGCAATATTTAGAAAAGAATATGAGGAAACCAAATTATTCATTGCGAATAACTCAGAGGTGTAGGGAACAACAAAGGCTTCAGATGCTTATCTCTAGTTCTTTGCAACCTATAAAAGCTGTGACTTGTCATAGGCCAGTGACATTGAAGGTTTCTTTTTCTCCTCAGAACTGTCAAGGTAGTTATAAACATATTTTCTCTGTAGTGTGATGATGTATTCGAGTTTCATAAACTTAATATATAAATCAAGTGATTATTGCTATAGCAAATTGAGTTTGATTTACATTTTCTTGAAAGATATCATTATGGTTATTACATCAGTTTACTCCATTTAATCGAGCTCAACTTGTTCAAGCCGGGCTTAATCGAGCTCAACTTGAGCTCATTAACGAGCCGAACTCGAACAAGACATTTAGCCTGTTTAGTTAAACGAGCCGAGCTCGAGCACTGTGTGTGGTGTTCGACTCGAGCCTGAATCGTTTAAGCCCCACTCGTTTAACAATTATTTAATTAAAATTTTGTTTTATATATATAAAATGTATAATATAAAAATAAACATAATTAAAATAAAGTTCCTAGTTATGTTGGTGTATGGTATTAAGTTCCTAGATGGCTTAATTTGAATTTATATATATATATTTTTTTTCCCAAAAAAGGTGAAAATAAATAAAAAATTTTAAAAAAAATTTAAAAGGCCGGGCTTAAGCTCCAGCTCAGACTCGACTCGACTCGACTCGTTTAATCTTGGCTCGAACTCTAGTCCGGCTCGTTTATAAACGAGTTGAGTTTGCACACAAAATTTCAGGCTCGTTTAAAGTCCCGACCCGGCTCGTTTAACTTTTAAACAAGCTCTAGCTCGGCAAGTCAAAGGCCAGCTTGGCTCGTTTACAGCCCCACTTCAAACCACTTAAGAAACTTAAAAATGAAACCTTGATCGACTTACATAGTATGTGCTATGACAGCAATCAGTAGTTGGGAATTGTTAGCACCCTGTAGTCTGTGCTCATTCTAAAAATATTTACAATAATACCACAGTTTTCTGGTGTCTGAAGCCTTAATTCTGGGCAATATATATCTACCAACAACAAATATCCAGAATCAAAATTTTCTATAGTTTTTTCTCCTTTTGATGTGTGTGTGTGTGAGAGAGAGAGAGAGAGAGAGTAAACTTTGGACTAATGTGCTTACTGCTTGCTGTCGAAGTCTTTCATTTGCGTCATAAGCAAAAGTGCCCTGTTGCTGGTGATGATGTCCATCCTGACAAAATACCTGTGGTTCATGGGCTTTTGTTTATGGTAAAATGAAGGTTCTGTTTCCTAGCTTAGTTATGGATATTTAAGGTTTATTGAAATGTTTCTGAGATTTGTGCATCAGCACATGGTATGAAGTATGAACCATCTTATAGGCCCGAATATTGAGGTCTTTTTGAACATATAGGATGCAGCCTCTCCTTTATAACTCCGAAAACCTATGTTATAGCATGGGCCTACATGGGCGCAATCATTTGAAGATCTTCTGAGAACAGATATGAGTCAGAGTATATGATGGAATCGATGAGATTATTGTTCATTATTATCAAATAGGCAAACAAATAATTAAGAAAAATTTGCTTGCTGTAGTGAACTAGATATGACAATCAGTGATTTGGTTATTAACACTTTATATTCTTTCTGTTATAGCTTCAGTGTTGGAGTCAGAAATTTTTCCTGCTTCTTTTGACGAAGCTGTGATTTTGAAGGTAAACAGTTATGTCCTATATTTTTAGTAATATTCAATCACATCAATAGGGTCTGAGTTCAAAGATCTTAGCATCACATATCTTTTATAGATTGTTTGTGGCATTCATTATAGCTTCTATAAATTCAGTGTGGCATGATCCCAAGTAACTGAGGATCTGATAGAGTTTCGCGGGTTATTATAGAGTATAGACAACTTTTAACATTCTTCTAACTCAAAGTTATTTAAATTGCAGAATAAGTCGGAAGTGATTGAACCATATTTAAGTGGAAGGTGTATATATCTTGTTGGTCAGTTCCCCTTCTGATATTTTCTGTATAAGTAGTTAGAAAATACTACCATCTTTTATTAACTGCTTCCTTACATGCAGGAATGATGGGCTCTGGAAAAACAACTGTTGGCAGGATTTTGTCAGAAGTACTTGGTTATTCATTTTTTGACAGGTTTCTAGTAGATATCTTGTTTTTTTTTTCTTCTTTGGAATAATTATGATGAGGAATATGATCTCCAACTCTTACGGAAGGATGTAGAATTCAAAATAAGGGTTTTCCCATCCTAGGGGATCCTCAAGGTGTCATATAGTTCCTTGGGTTGGTATTAAGACCTTCATAGGTTCAAATTAGTCAACTTTTCTGAATGATGCATATAGTAATATGGATTTTTTTAATTTGTTGATGCTTCAGTGACAGATTAATAGAGCAGAACGTTGGAGGAACTTCTGTCGTCGACATCTTTAAGTTACATGGTGAGAGCTTCTTCAGAGATAATGAGGTTAGTTAGAAAGCATTGAACTGATATTTGTTGCAACTTTTTTATTTCCTATTTGGAGTTTTGTACTGATATTTCTTTGTTACTTGAAATGGTTGGTTTGTTTCATTCACCTGACACCAAACCAAGAACCCTTGGGCATCAGTTTGTAGATTATTGAACTTATGCAAACCGAAATTCCTAAAAAAAACTGACGGAGTCTTAATGAGTTGTGTTGGTTCGGTTAATTTGATCAGTTTCCTTGGCGTGATGTATATTCGTAGAAGAAATGCCGCTGTCTGTTTATACTGGATGGATGGAGCAGTTCATTCTAGAGATGATGAAATTATTGTCCTATGTTTTTGTGTAATTTTAGAACTTTTTTTGGGTCAAAATAGCAAATTTAAAAATTTACTTTCGGAGAAGCGCTTTCTAAAACTTAACTGGTTACACTTGGAGTTTAACTCAGATCTTTAAATGTGGATATAACGACTAGAAGAAAATTGCTGCAAATTAAAGCGCTACTAAAGTTTTAAAACGTTGTGCTATTTTTTTTTTGCTTCATTAGCAATCAAGTTTATTGATTGTACTTTGTTAGACTGAGGTATTGCAGAAGCTGTCTTCAATGCAACGGCTAGTTGTTTCCACGGGTGGGGGTGCTGTTATTAGGCCCATCAACTGGTATAACATTTTCACATAAATATATTATCTGTTAGCTCTCTTTACAGTTGGCTTCTTGGATGATTCTCAGTTCAGTTATATAACTGTTAGCTGAGCAATATATTTTTCTTGTCAGGAAACATATGCGGAGGGGAATTAGTGTCTGGTTGGATGTTCCTTTGGAAGCCTTGGCTCAGAGAATTACTGCTATAGGAACTGATTCTCGACCCCTTTTGCATAATGAATCTGGTGGTGCTTACACAAAGGTTTACGGTATTCCTGCTTAGCTGGTCACACCAGGACAACTCTTACAGTTTTCCTATTCGAGTTAGATATAGGGAGTAATTTATTGAAGCCAAAGCATATCTGCTGGTTTGTTTGAGACTTTGGCCCCTCTTTTGACTTGTCTTTTCTATAGACATTCAGGCGTTTGTGTACTCTTTGGGAAGAGAGGAGTGAAGCATACCCCAATGCAAATGCTAGGGTTTCCTTAGAAAGTAAGATACCCTGAACCCATGTCCTTTTATCGATCACTTTCTTCTTTTCATTTTCACCAATCACGTCTGGACAATTGTACGTAGTAGATGTTTGAAACTTGTCTTTTTGGTTTAGACGATTATACTGGTGACTGAATGATAATGCATATTTTGTTAGGATTATACATACCTTTCTGGTAGCGAAATTCTGTTTTGCAAAGTGACGAGAATGTGACTGTTTTCAATCTGCAGATATTGCTGCTAAACTGGGTTATGGTCCTTATGGAGATGTATGCAATCTCACGCCAACTGTAATTGCAATCGAGCTCTCTCTCTCTCTCTCCATCAACCGCAACATCTTGTAAATTGGCTTTCATTTAAAAATCTCACTCCATGATTATGTGTTATTGAGCTCTCTATGTTAACTTATTAGCTTTTTCTATGTTGGCAGGCACTTGTACAAATAGAGAATTTTTTGAAGAAATAGAGTTTCATTGCTCACCAAGCTCCTTGTATGTATGCTACATAAAGAATTTGACGCTGCTGGCTTCTCAAGGCAAGTGCTACGTTTCAGTTTGAAGAAATGAGGCATGGGCTATGTGACAAAATGTAGTCGGCTTTCCTATCATAATGCTCAAAGATGTAATTAATTGTTACTCCATAAATAAAGTTGATCGGGTAGGTATTTAATAGAGTTTTTTTTGGGTCCCTTGTAATGCAAATGTATGTTTTATATTGTGATTCTATGTATATTGAGAATAAATGTGGTAATGATTAGTTATTTTATGAAGACGGACAGTAATAATGATTGATTGGTTTCATTTATCAAAATATAATAATTATTTTTTTAAGATTCTACTAATGTTCGTCAAATGCCAAATTTTAATGCAGCCAGAAATTTAAAATTTTAACCCGTAGAGGCAAGGGTGAATGGAGACGGAAAGTTTAACGAGGGCACGATTGGGGATGACTTATTTTAAAACGACTCATAAATTAAATTTTAAAATAACTTATAAGTTAGTTTTGACTTATAAGTCAGAAATTAAGTTAAAATAAAATGTGGAGGTGTTTGACTAAAATAACTTATAAATTAAAATAAGATGTAAAGACTATTAAAATAAGGGCAAAATAGTTTTTACATTTGGTCAAACTTATTTATTTTAAAATAACTTATTAGTCATTTTTTAATAAATCAAAATTTGTTACTTATTAAAAATAACTTATAAGTCATAAAATAAGTCACTCCCAAATATTTTAACAATAAAAAATAACTTATAAGTTGGTTTGGCTTACTTATAAATTGGTTTGATCAACTTATAAATTGTTACCGAACAGGCTCCGAATGATTGAACCGACCCAAATCAGATCAAAGGATTCATACTACTACTACTATTATTTTTATTTTTAAATTATATAATAGTTTATTTATTAAAAGTAAAAAAAAAAAACTCGGGCTTTTCTCATTTTCCCTTCCGTGAGGAGAGCACCAAATTTATTTTTTTTTAAAAAAAAAACATAATTTAGAAAATTTTAAACTTTAAAATAAATATGAAGTTTGATTTTAATTAATAAATCAAACTATCTTGCCGTTTACCCGGGAAGAAGGTTTGCCTTTGAGTGAAATTTAAATCCACTTGAAAATTTTGGAATTTGGTTTCTCTGCATCCTATCTATGCCTCCATGTCATTTCTCCGATCGTCATATACACTAGGATTGGTTGAGTTGGGTCAGTAAGTAAAAATGACTAGTAGGATCAAATCAGTACTAGACACAACCTCATTATTGGCTTTAATCAAGCAGTGCACCACAGCTCGAGACCTCAAAACCATCCAAGCTCATATGGTCCGAGCTGGTCTAGCCCAAGACACCGTCCTAACCGGCGGTTTAATTGAATCCGCCGCCGTCAAGCTCCGGCACCACGTGGCTTATGCTCATTCTATCTTCTCTTGGACCCACCAACCTAACCTTTTCATGTGGAACACAGTCATTAGAGGCTATTCACTCAGTGATTCACCCATCAAAGCCATGTCACTGTACAAAGACATGCTTCTCAGCGGCATTTCATCAAACACTTTCACACTTACGTTTGTTCTCAAGGCATACTGTAAATTAGCACGAGCTCAAGAGGGAAGAATGGTGCATTGCCAGATTTTGAAGATGGGTTTTTGTTTTGAGACAACAGTTCTCAATGGTTTGATGAGATTGTATGTTATTTGTGGTTGTACTAATTTTGCGCGCAATCTGTTTGATGAAATGCGTTGTCGTGACTCCGCGTCATGGAGCATAATTATTTCGGGGTATGCGCAAAATGGAATGGAGTCAGAAGCATTGGCATTGTTTAGAGAAATGCAATCAGAGATTGTGAACATGGATGTATTCACTTTGGCTAGTGTAGTTGGGATTTGTGGCCGTTTGGGTGATTTGGATTTGGGCAAATGGGTTCACTCTAATATTGATCAAGAGAATATGAAAGTGGATGTTGTTTTGGGTACCGCTTTAGTGGACATGTACTCAAAATGTGGTAGTTTAGATGATGCCCTCGAGGTATTTCATGGAATGTTGGAGAGGGATGTAATGGCATGGTCTGCTATGATTGGAGGGTGTGCCATAAATGGTTATGGTCAGAAAGCTTTAGAGTTGTTTGACAGCATGAAAAGAGTTCATGTGAGGCCTAATTCTGTTACTTTTACTAGTGTCTTGTTTGCATGTAGCCACTCAGGTTTGGTTGATGAGGGATGTCGATATTTTGATAGCATGCAGTTGGAGTATGGAATTATTCCACAGTTTGAGCATTATGGTTGCATGGTTGATCTATTTTGTCGTGCAGGGCTTGTGACTAGAGCACACGATTTCATTAGAAAAATGCCCGTCAAGGCTAATGCAGTTCTTTGGCGAACCTTGCTCACTGCATGCAAGGCTCACGGATACAAAGAGTTGGGGGAAGATATAATTAGAGAAATACTCGAGTTAGAGCCACATGGTGGTAATAATTATGTTCTTGCTTCGAATATGTATGCTTCGCTTGGTCGATGGTCAAGTGTTAGCGATCTTAGGAGCCAAATGAAAGATAAAAAAGTGAAGAAAGAACACGGTTGGAGTTCTATAGAGGTGGATTTCGTGGTGCACCAATTTGTGATGGGGGATGAATCACATCCAGAAACTGATGAAATTTATCGAATGCTCGATGAAATGGTTAGAAAGTTGAGACAAGAGGGACACTCAGCGACCACAACTGATGTTTTGCATGATATAGATGATGAAGAAAAAGAACACGCGTTAGGCCTTCATAGTGAGAGGCTCGCTATAGCTTATGGACTGCTACGACTGCCACAGGAATCACCGATTAGAATTGTGAAGAACCTGCGAGTATGCAGAGATTGTCATTCAGCTATAAAGATGATCTCTGCTATTTACAAGAGAGTGATCATTGTGAGGGACCGAGTTCGGTTTCATCATTTCAGGGAAGGAAAGTGTTCTTGCAATGATTATTGGTAATATGTGCACGAGGCATTAATACTGGAATGAGCAATGTTGTATTTGAAGCTGATTGTCAGTTTTTTTGGTAAAGGCAGTTCATTCGTGGTTCCCAGGAATGCCCATCAAATGGGTATGTGAACGAAATCTGGTATGAGGAATTCTACCTGTGATAAAATACACAAGGTCTCTTAGTTCTCATATTACGTTTCGGAACGGTGCAGAACGCAGTTAAATAAGAGTTCCCTGTTAACCTGGTTCAGACCAACTAATCTGGGTAGAATTGGGAGCCGAGAGAAAGTGTATTCAGAACAATTTCTTTGATCAGAAGCTAGATTCAGAAAGTCAAAGCAGCTCAAAGGTAATGCAAGTCTTGATTATAGGATCCCTGAACAAGGAAACGCCGATTTCATCGTCTCAAAAACTGGATCAGAATAAAGAATTCAAATCCAAATAGATTATTGTATTTTAAACGAGACAAACAAAAAAGGGGTGAAAGACCATTCAATAAATGAAATAAATTGCTTAAAGATTTGATTTTCTTTTGAGCTATTTGAGAATTATCCACTTGAGTTATGAGTACAAATGATTTTTTTCCAAGAAAAACGAGAAAAAAAATGAGCAAAATCCTAGTCTAATTGATTTTATCAACCATTTTGCCATTCATTAGAATTCTATACATAGACAAACCTCGAATTATTTTTTCTTGAGCCATACGAGGAGAAAACTTCCTATACGTTTTTTGAGGGTCTTGTTCATTTACTTACATCTATCTCAATGAACCGTCTATTGAATCATTGTAATTGATGTTCGATCCCGAAGAGAAGGAAGAGCTCTTCGGAAAGTGGGTTTTTATGATCCGATAAAGAATGAAAGTTGTTTAAATGTTCCTGATATTCTATATTTCCTTAAAAAAGGCACTCAACCTACAAGAACTATTCGAGATATTTTAAAGAAGACGGAGGTTTTTAAGTAACTTTGCCCTAATCAAAATCAAACGAATTTCAATTAAGGAAATAAAAAAGGGGGGTAGTGATTCGTATGAAATTTTGTGTAAGTTTTCTATACTTTTTTTATTTGCCGCCCTTTTTGTGCTATATTCGTATCTCTTTATCATTATTTCTATAGAATCTAATATTTTATAACGACAAAACCCTAGTTGGTTGATCCTAAAAATGTAAAATTTTGGCATTTCTTTCAATTGGGCGGTTTTTGTTGGAACTTTACTAGCATGTAATAAACAAAGGAATAATTTTTTTATATTCTATTTTTTGCGCTCTATTCGTATCTATTTATTACTTCTATGGAATCTAATATTTTATACCGACAAAACCCTAGTTGGTTGATCTTAGAAATGTAAAATTTTGGCATTTACTTCAATTGAGCGGTTTTCGTTGGAACTTTACTAACACGTAATAAACAATAAATAATCTTTTTTCATTCAACTTATTATTGATCGAATAAATTTAAATTTGAGATTTTTTCCACTTCTTCCTTATTTATTCTCCTATCTAAACTTTTTTGTATCTATGTAGTGCCAATCCGATACATACCGGCAAAACTATTAGATTGATTGAATAAATCTAAATCCGAGATTTTTTTCTACTTCTTCCTTATTTATTCCCCTATCTAAACTTTTTTGAATCTATGTAGTGCCAATCCAATACATACCGGCAAAACTATTAGATATTAAAAAATCTTATTGGTAAAGAACTTAAAAAAATAAAAGAACTCCATTCATCATCATACTCTATGATTTTTTTAATACAAAAAAAAACAATAGTACTTTGATGACAAAAGAATCTTACAAAAATTACTTACAAAACGATGTGACTGGTTGTGGTTGATTGTTATCACTAGACCCACCTATGCGAGAGCAAGAAACCACATTTGTAATCGCAACCGCATAAAATCACACAATTTGTGGATGTGGTATGGTTTTTATTTTTTACTAACCACACATTGTAGTTGCGGTTGCGGATACACTTCTAAAATCGCACCACAAACTGCACCGCACTTTATAATAAACTATATATATTTTATATATATTAAATATCAAGTTGCAGTGCATATAATAAAGTTGTACGTAAATTATGTAATTTAATTTGTTTTTTATGAGTTTTAGTCAATTGTACGTATAATATTACATTTAGTGTATATCTTCCTAAAAATTCATTAATTCCCTTCAATTTTATGCAAATTAATATGAAAAACAAGACAATCCATGATAATCACTACTAGTATAAAAAAAATCATAAATGACGTGTTAGAACTTTATTTGTGGTGAGTTATTAAAATATATTAAATTAATGAAATTAAGTCCACAACTTTATTTATTTTTAGTTTAGCATATGTAATAATAATTTCTTACATATTATTCACATATAGTTGCAATTTGTAAATTAAACTTTTTATTATTTGTGTTATACATAAGATTTTTAAGTAAGTAGGTGTTGAAGTGAAAATAATTTTCATAATATGAATTAGTAGTATATAAAAATTATATATTATAATCTTTTTAGATATATATGAAAGTGGTTATGTAACCGCAACACCACCGCATCGCAACCGCAAGTAACCGCATAATTGTGGTTATTAGTATTAGTAACCGTATATTGTGGTTGCGATTGATGTTTATAACTGCACCATACTGTAGTGCGCTCTCTCCTAGGTCCATCCATGTATGGTAGATTATCCACTAATTATACTCTATCATATTATTTTATAATTTTTGTTTTCGCCGTAGCAACACTTAGAGAAAATTGCCAAAGATATTTTAGTAACAGATTTTAAAATTTTGACTTTTTCCATTTGAACCTTTTTCGCTAATTGTTTTGTGTAGTAACAATGATACTCCTACTACAACTTTTTAATGTTTGAATTTAGTTGTTTAACTACTATCATAAGTAGTTAAATGTTGGTACGCGTAATTATGCTATAAAATAAGCAAAATCATCTACCTAAACATTGGTAGCATCATATTATTGACAAGTTGAACGTGCATTTAACAAAAAAAATTCCTCATTTTTTTTTCAGATTCAAGGGCGAATCGGTATGTCGGGCATGAGAGAAACATAAAGTTAGAAGTTTTAGAAGTTGTTTAGGTCATATTAAGAAAGTACCATGATCAATTCTTGATCTCGTATAATTATAACACTTAGAAAATAATAATCCACCGGCCAAAGCAATTATATAATCGTAAATGACTAAATTTGGCATGACAAATCACTTTTTTTTTTAATTAAGAATTAATCCTTGTTTTCCGGTAGTAAACATTATAATTATATTAAAATATCATTATCCAATCAGAGACAATCATAAGCAATGCAAGAACTTGGTTAAAAGTCAATCCACCATTACAAAGAATTATAAAAATGTTTTATGCAACTTGGGAATCTCCACCATTAACTGAAAAAAGTTGGTAATAATTTATTAATCAGCTTAATTAGCAGATGAAGATGGTTGGTGCTTGGTATAAAGTAGTAGATAATAAATAACACATGAAATAGTCCACTTGACACTCATGAAACTACAACATAATTAATTAATTAATTAGTATAATAAATTAATGGAGATCTGTTTAATTATTCCTAATTATTTAAATGTATATTTGCAACTTGATAACTTTATGGAACATTCCAGGCACCGGAAATTTATATCTAGTTACTAGGCTACTACTCCATATATATGGAAGGAACTAGGAACCTCCCTCCTTCCTTCCCAGTTCCCACTCGGTTAATTATATGAAGTGTCCTGCATGGCTGCATGTCTCACTCATCACCCACAATAAGCCCCAAGACCAAGAAAGTTACAACTTCATAATTCATAAAAGGCAAATAACATATATCTCGATAAATATATGATAAAATATAATTATGATCAACGTAGAAGTTAATATAATAAATTAAAATAAAATTATTTTTAATTTTTACATATATTATATATATACATATATCGTAATTATAAGTACTCATTTATAAATAAACACTGGTCCCTAGAGTTCCTTTGACCGTATTAAAATTGCATAAAACAGGAGATATTCAATTGGTAATTTACCTGGGACATCGAGTCTATAATGTATAAAGTACAAGAATATTGGTAAAAAGAACAGTAATTAGGTACGTGTGTGGACTTTAAGTTTATATAAATTGACTTACTTTATGTGTATAAAAAAAATATAGGGTAATATTTAATTACTTTATCAGTATATTATATTTATATTTTATAATATAGCTGTCTTTCATAAATATTTTTACAATTCGTTAACTGTTGCTATGATTAAACTCTTTCTAATTAATTTGACATTTGTTTAAAAAGATTATCATTTGAATTTTTTTCCTTAAAATTTTTTCATCACTTTTAATATATTTTAATCATTTGAATTGTTTTTTTTTCTTTTTTTCTTAAAAATAATTTGTGGATCAACTATTATATTTTGAGTTCTAATATACGACTTAATAAGAATATATTATATACAGATGACTTGTAAAATTAAAATTTTACACATTCCAATAATAACATAACATGTAATGAATTTAAGAAAAAATTAAGGAATTTGTATTGTATGAATACATTTTATATTTATTATTTATTGATAAAACTGTTTAACTAACCATATTGAATTCCAAATTAAATCCCTTGATTTTTTTTAAATTTTCTACATGACATATTATTATTAAGTGTAAAATTATAATTTTACAGGTCATCCCTATATCATTTATTCTCATGATTAATGCATGAAATACTAATTCTTTGAACAAGAAAGGCAGTAATAGAGTTAATTTCGCTTGACTAGTAAAAGTATATTAAAATATTTAACATTAAAAAAAAACATGTACAAAGTATGTATATGGTTGGTTGGTGGGGGTTTTTTTTTTGACCCTAGATATTATCGGAGTAAAGAATTGTCAACACGGGCGTTCTAATGCGTTGTAAGTAGAATATTGTTATCCAATATTAGAAACACCATTTCTTGTCTAACTTGCATGTGTTAAGTATGCTGTCAGCGTTCATTCTGAGCCAGGATCGAACTCTCAATGAGATTCATAGTTGCATCACTTATAATTTTATTGTTCGTAGACAAAACGGATTCAAAATTTTTGAACGATAAACATAATCTCGGACCAATTTATACGTCAATCAAAATTAAATTTCTCTTCAAACGATTTTAAGAACGCATCTCCGTATCTACTTGGTATTGGTCCTAAAATTAAAAACTAAAAAATCAACAGAAAAAAACGAAAAAAATTTCTTTAACCACCACACCAACCCTTTGAGGTAAGTAAGACTTGTTATGTGTGGACATGAGAAGCATTAACACTGAGCGTGAGAATCTTTTTTACAGTAATTATTTTTGTCTACCCCCGAGATATTGAAACCGTCGCAGCTCTCAATGCGTTACTTGAACAGCAAGCGTTACCCGAGACTTCCACATCACTCCCCTCGCTTTCATACACCTTTTTCTCTCTCCTCAAGATTCACAATTATACTAGTAGTCGTCTAGTAGTACTAGTTTATTTAGCCAGCCGTTTTAACGCTCACAAACTGTGTTCTACGGACTACTGCCCCTTGTCTCTCTCCACCATTAATTAATCTTCTGATCAGCTGACCTTAGCAATTGGCCAATACTCCCCCACCCTATTCACAATTAATACAAGCTTTAACTAAAATAAAAAATTATCAATTAAATTATTTATAAAAATAACACTAAAATCCACTAGTAGAGAAAGAATATTAATTAGTTTTAATTTTACTTAAAAATACATAAACTCCATATCATGTAAATTGTAATCCTTCCGTTTCCACATCCCACATGTTAAACCCCCTCTCTCCTCCTATATATTGGTACAAAGCTTACATCATTTATACATGTATATATATTATATATATATATATTACGTATTTATAGCTATATGCCCATGTATTAACCTAACCCTTTACCATCCGCCTATTTATACTCTTCTTAACCCCCTTTTCTCTTTGTACCTTCATCGACAGTCTCTCTCTCTTACCTTAGTTCTCTACTCTTCTACTCTCTCAGTCTCTCTTACAAAAACACATACAAACTCACAAAGCTAAGGAACCAAATAATCTAACCAGCTGGTATGGATTTGGGTATGGTTTCAAAGGATACAAACTGGTGGATTTTCACTCTACCAGCATTTCTCGGATCTAATAACCTTCTAGATTCTTACGTTTTATTCTCTATCTTCATGACCTTCATTTCCCTCACACTTCTCGCATGGGCCTTTTCCACCGGCGGCGGCGTTGCGTGGAAAAACGGCCGCAACCAAAACGGCACCGTTCCTATCCCCGGACCTCGAGGCCTCCCTATATTCGGAAGCCTCTTCACTCTCAGCCGCGGCTTGGCTCATCGCTCCCTCGCTTCCATGGCTTGGTCCCGAGCCGGAGCCGCCACCCAGCTCATGGCCTTCAGCCTCTGCTCAACCCCACTTGTCGTAGCTTCCGATCCCCATATAGCCAGGGAGATTCTCACTTCCCCTCACTTCGCTGACCGCCCAATCAAACAGTCAGCTAAAACCCTCATGTTCAGCCGAGCCATCGGCTTCGCTCCGAACGGCGCATACTGGCGCCAACTCCGAAGAATCGCATCATCTCATCTCTTCGCACCCCGGCGCATCGCAGCCCACGAAGCAGGCCGGCAGCTAGATTGCGCCGCCATGCTGCGCAACATAGCAACCGAACAATCCCGCCACGGGGTGGTCACGTTAAGGAAACACTTGCAAGCTGCGGCGCTGAATAACATAATGGGCAGTGTTTTTGGGAAACGTTACGACCCTGCGCACGATAACGAGGAGGTGAAAGAGCTAAGAGAAATGGTGACAGAAGGGTTTGAGCTATTGGGCGCATTTAATTGGTCTGATTATTTGCCTTTGCTCAACTATCTATACGACCCGTTTCGTATTGTTCAACGCTGTAAGGCTCTTGTCCCCCGAGTTAGAAAACTTGTCCGAGCCATAATTCAAGAACATAAACTCAGTGAGTCGAGTAAGGACTCTGATAATGCCGATTTTGTCCATGTTTTATTGTCACTCGAGGGTGATGAGAAGTTACATGAAGATGACATGGTAGCTGTCTTGTGGGTACGTATATAGTATTGTAATTTTTTTAGTCTACTAATTTATTAAACTGAGTTAACTCAGTGAGTCTGATTTTGTATTCTTTTCCATGCAGGAAATGATATTCAGAGGAACCGACACGACTGCTTTGTTAACTGAGTGGGTCATGGCCGAGTTAGTGTTGCACCAAGACATTCAAGCCAAGCTACAAGAGGAACTAGACGGGGCTGTGAGCAACAGGAACGTGACAGACGCTGACGTGGCCAAACTACCCTACTTGCAGGCCGTGGTCAAGGAGACTCTCCGTGTCCACCCACCTGGTCCGCTTCTCTCCTGGGCCAGGCTATCGACGTCAGACGTCCAGCTCAGCAACGGCATGGTGATTCCCGCCAACACAACGGCCATGGTGAACATGTGGGCCATCACGCACGACTGCCACGTGTGGGCGGATCCACTTGAGTTCAAGCCCGAGAGGTTTCTCGGGGAGGGTGCTGACGTGGACGTGAGAGGTGGGGACCTAAGGCTGGCACCTTTTGGTGCTGGGCGTAGGGTTTGCCCGGGTAAGAACCTAGGGTTGGTGACCGTGACACTTTGGGTGGCTAAATTGGTGCAGCATTTCAAGTGGGTCCAGGACATGGCTAACCCTGTTGACCTGAGCGAGTTGCTAAAATTGTCTTGTGAAATGAAGCGTCCACTTTCTGCCGTGCCCATAACAAGGAATGTTCCATCTTAGAAGGTTTTTGTGGTGGACACAATTTTGTGTAGTGTGGGTTTAAGAAATATAGTAGTCGTATTTTGGTGGTAGTAGGGTTTAGTAGGGGTTATGGTATGAAAGAAAGTTGTACCTATAGGTGGTTACTATACTTTTGTATTAATTCCTATATATGGACTAGTGTTTAATTATTGTTATTATTATTATTTACTATAGTGTGTTCTTTTTGATTGGTCATAGGTTTATTATAGGTTGTGACTTGTGACCAAAAGAATATAGATAGAATTATTGTGAGGTTTAGAAAGGTTGGGTTGTTTTATTTTGTAGTATTATTATATTTTGTGCTGGTTGCAAGGAGTCATGGTTTTGTGATGTTTCAAAAGAATAGCTTTTTTAATTCTCTCCTCTTTGTGTAAGGTTTTTAATGAATGGTTTATTCTCTTCTTTATTACTAAGATGTATGGTTATATACTTGTGTCTGTTTGAATTGAGAAATTCTCTGTAATGTAATAATGCCATCTCATAGTATAATAATAGTCAAATTTGGTACAATTTCAAATTCCCTCCAAAAATAAGGATACAATTCCTCAAGAGTTCTTAGGAAAATTTAAATTTTGAGTCCCTAACTCTCAAGTTCTCAACTATCCAAATTAAATCAATGATTAACAAAATAACACATCTCTTTCTCTCTCCTCTCCATTTGTTTCCTTAATTTTCCTAACTCACTCCCTAATTTCATTTCCCAGACCTACTTAGTTGGTTCATTTAAACTTCTCAGCCAATAAGAAAATTGCAGTCTCAGTTTTCCTATTTTTCTATCTTATCACCCCTCTTTCTCTATTCAAACCTGCATAAATTCTTTTACTGCTCATCTCATCAATAACAAATAAAGCATCCAATCAACCATCAAAAAGATTATGTCAATACTCATACTTGAAAATTGGAACGAAATTTTGTCGAGTCGAACACATCAATTCCCATCTTCGTTCCTTTTATACAGCGATTAACGAAATTAGAGAGCATAAGCTGATGAACGTTTAAAAGATATAAAATTAAATATTATTTTAGTGAATAAAGGTAACAATGATGTAAGACCATCAATTTACTTTACTGTTATATGCTATGCAATTTCCATATAACTTTATATTTACGTTGGGACGTGATTTATTAGGTCCAGGTGAATATGGTGGACTATAGACCATATAGAGAAATGTTCTCATGTAGGAATCTATTTGGGCAGTGGAAGAATATTAAAAATTTGAACTGTATTTAATTTTTAACTTCTAAAAAAAGTGTCAGGATATGTGCGACACCCTCAAAATTGGATTTACACAATCCATTTTGAGTCGCCAAAATACATACAACAAACACAAATTCTCTCACCAAAATCAATTGTTAAAATGCTGTAAACATACAACAATACACATATTTCTTAATACAAATATTGTGTCATACATAGTATGACAGTATTTAGACCCAAATTAAGTCCCCAATACAATCATTGTCGCACTATTTTACAACAGAATAAGGATTTCTACAGCTACCACCTCGGACCATCATTCCATTTCCCGATTTTTTCCGTTAGACCCAGTTACGTACATTCTTATTACCTAAAAGGAATTGTGAAACAAAAGGGTGAACACAAATAGCCCAGTAAAAATATCATAATAAGGACAATTTATCGTTAATCTTCCACAGTGATAAATCTGATAGAATATCATAGACAACAAATTTTAGATCAACAACTGTAGCGAAACAAGCAATCCATTAGAAGAGTCAGATAGAGCATAATGTCTACTATCTTCTCCCATTTGAAAAATTCACTATCAATATTTTATCCCTGTAACACCAATCAATATTTTCTCAAGCCAAAACTAACTTTCACCACCTGTTTTTGCCTGTAACACCAAAGATCATGAATTTATCAATACACAGTTCCTATTCATAATCATGCAAATCAACAGTTTATCTTTGCACTACGGAGATATTCAATTGTAATACCAATGGTTATGCCAATCAATAATCCATCTTTGCACTACGGGTCAAAAGTATTTAACTGTAACACCAATGGTCATGTCAATCAATAGTACATCTTTGCACTACGGGCCAAAGATATTCAACTGTATCACCAATGGTTATGATCATACCAGTCTACAACATTTGATCATAATCATACCAGTCAACACCTCTCTTTGCACTCAGGCTAAAGAGAAAATTTTACTGCAATGATTATAACAATGATATAATGAATGGACAGAATAATTAGAATAATTAGATAAAGAATAAATATTAAAGATTTGTAATTTAATTTTATCCACAATCCAATAATGTTCAAATTGTCAACACGATGACCAAATTGGGAAGTCAAATTCAAGAATGATGTCCAAGATTCATATTTCAAAGATAATGATTAAAATCTAATAAGAAGGTTCAGGTAAATAAAAAGTTTAAGTGAAATAATACTAGATGAAGCGCAAACCTCAAAGGAATTTTTAATTATTTTCGGAATTATAGAAGCAATACTTACCATAGTAAGTTTCGATTTAAGAGTATGAAAGAAAGTGGTATCTCTCACGAGTATGAACGAATGATAACCCCTTTACGAGTATGAAAGAAATGATATTCTATACGCGTATGAAAGAAAATAATATCACTTACGAGTATCAAAGAATGATCACCTCTTGCCTCAATATTGTGAAACACAAAATTAATAGCCGAACAATTCTCTCATTGTTTGTCTTTGCAGCAGTAAAGAATCTGACTTTTGATTCTTCTAGAGTTTTCAAAATCTCTTTATCTGTCAAAAATTATAGCTCTCGAAAAGATACACGAAATAGACTCAAGAATCACTCTATTCAGAGTTAATATGACTAAGTTATGAATTTTCAAAACTAGGACTGAAAATAGTGACGAAAATCAAGACATGTTATGATTTTTAGCATTTTAAGACACGAAGATAACTTCAGATAACTTTCCTTCCTTCTTCAAAGTTGTAGAGTACGAAAAACTAATGAAAATAGGCTTTGGAATCACTCAATTCCGATAAAGGATGAATTTACAACGATTTTTCTAAAGTGTTGTTGTACATAAGAAAATTTCACTTGGGAATTTAAAGAAGAATGCAACAAAGACTTAGCTTCGAATGAATTAGAATACAAATGTAGTACTCTAGATGATATTTACTAATATTTGAGGTAGTCTATCATATTTAGAGAGAAACTTACAATAAGAAATTTTTAGAGAGTGAAAGAAAATGTAAGTAAGGAAGTTGTGAATTTCCTTATGCTAAGCCCCCTATTTATAGTAAAATTTCACCAATATCTACCACACATCAATTATCACACTTTAATCTATATCATCCATGCATTTTTTCTTCAATGTATATCATCCATCCATATTTTCTTCAATCTATATCATCCATCCATTTTTTCTTTACTATATATCATCCATCTATTTTTTCTTCAATCTATATCATCCATTCATTATCAAAAAATAAATTCATTATAAAAAAGATAACTCCATTATTAAAAAGAAGATTCCATTATCAAAAAGATAATCCATTATAAAAAAAATAAATCCATTAAAAAAATTATTATTAATATATCCATTTTCTGTATTATTATATTAATATATTACTATCACAGATATTATAGAGTACCAATTCTAGCAACCAAATCGTTTTCAAGAAAGAGTGGGTCTTCCGTATAAAATACAATACAAGCCACCAGAGCTTACCAGAACTCGAACCCACGTTTTTGGGGACTTATGTCCGACTTCCCACCACTAAGCCACCACCCCAAGCGATGATAAAATACAATAACATAAATACATAAACATTACAAGCATATCCCTTTAGTCAGAATGTATATAATTGTCGTTGTACTTTACCGAATATAATATTTCTCGACAGAACGAATACGACAAAAAGAATATTACCCGACAGAACGAATATTTTCCCGACATACTTTTTTATAATATAATTTGCACATCTCACCCGTAACTTTATCATTTTATCAATTTAATACCTTAATATTTAGAGTAATAATTATAAGAAAATTAAATTCTCTTTATTAAAAATTCGGGGTCTTACAATATGATTTGACTTTTTTTCTTTAAGGAGATTCAGATTGATCCCATTGAGGTATCTAACCTAATGAGGAGTTTTATTTCCATACGGGGACAGACATGGAATTGGTGGTGTGATCACTATAAATACAAGGCTAAACCCTAATTTGCAGGTAATAATCGTTTTTTCATATTTTCACACCGGAGCTATCCTCTGGCGGCCCAGGCCGTCAGCTCTCTAAGTGTGATTTCGTTTCTGTGCAGGATTGGACGCGTAGACGAATCTTGACGTTAATAATATTAATATTTAATATATATATATATATATATATATATATATATATATGTGTGTGTGTGTGTGTGTGTGTGTGTGTGTGTAATACAAAATATAAGTTATCTTAATTAGATCATTTTCAATACAATATCATTTGATCGTCAACTTAATAATTTAACCGTACAGATGTAATATACGTGTAAAAATATGAGATTATGTAAAATTACGTTTGATTTGAGGTTATGCATTAACAACTATATAACAATAGAAGTTACTAAAATCTGAATTGTCGAAATATATACTTATATATAAATTATTTAAATTATTATAAAAATGATATTCTGATACATTAAATCAAACAAAATTTTACATAATCTCATATTTTTGCATGCTTATTACATCTGTATGGTTAAATTATTAAATTAACGATCAAATGATATTGTATTGAAAGTGACCTAAGATAAAATATCTTAGGTGTTGTTTGTTTATATCTGATTGTCTTTTAATGGACAGTCTCTTATTCGCTAAGAGGCATGATGCTGTGTGTTTATTTTTTTGTTATCTCTGAATACCTCTTAATCGTTAAGACAGAAAATGAAATCTTAATAATTAAGAGTTACCTCTTAATGAAATTTTTTTGATAATTTTTTTTATATAAATATATTCAACAATATCATTCACTCATTTTTATTAAATTGAATATTTAAATTATTAAATAAAATTTTACCCTTTAAAATGATAAAATAGTGTTAAGAGACAACTTACTTTTTAGTTATCAAACAGTTTTTTAGATTCAGACTTCATAACCATTCAGATGATCTAATTTATTAAGATATCATAATCATTCAGATCTTAATTATTATTTTTATCAAACACAACCTTAGTCAATCTACGATGTCTTTTATTCTATATATATTATCTTCTTATTCCCAAAAACAAATTAAGAGAATTATCATCTTCATAGTGTGGTTATTGTTGAATGGTTGATGATAGTTGAAGTTAATTAAAGAGTTTCTATAACTTATACAAGAAACGTGGAAGAGAGAAAGGAGGGAGGATTGGAGGAATGTGAGGAAACGAGATCTGTCAAATGATGTGGATAAAAAATTGAACTAATAATGATGTGGTACTATGTTAACTATTGATGTTATATGTATGGTTGAGATTTAGGGAACTCCAAAATTTAGATTTTTCTAAAAATTCTAGCCGTGGATTTAAAAATAATGGTTGTGTACATAAACATCATGTCCTTAATTATACTACAGTTTATATGTTCATACCAATGTGAAAGATGAGATGGATTTCATAAAGGTACCTAAAATGTAGGAGGTATGCTACTCTTATAAAAGAATTATTACAAAACGTAGTTTACAAAATAAGGTGTCAAAATTTAATTAGTAGATGATTGACCATACATGGATGAGTGCAGTGATTATAATCAATTAAAATTATACACATATTTTTGAATATTTTTTTTGTAATAATTTTTTAGTCACCGTAACATTATTAAAAATGTAGTTTAGAATGTTTATGCTTTTGATTAAACAAAACTTCTGATTTGAAAAAATCATTAAGTTGGGAGTTAGGAGTTAGGACCATGCTTCCCTTCAATTCATTTGCATGTATGGTTTGTTAACACCTCTTGAGTTCAAATAGATGAGATAATATCTTAAAGATAGAGTTATTTATTTGTTTCAATTATTAATAAGTCTTTATTTTTTTCACACTTGTAAAATGATAAGATTGTACGTAACTGTTATATAAATGAAATGCATGGACAGCGAGTTAGCTATGCCTTCAAAACAACTTCCGTTTTCAAACTCTTCATGCTTAATTGTGGTCCTCATTTCGACTCGAATTGAGAGTTTTGGTGCTTATCTTTTCTATTCTGAATAGAAAAGAGATTGATATATATATATATATATATATATATATATATATATATATATATATCAATGACTTTGTCCTCTGGATCAAGATCTCTCTACCCTTTCTAACATTAATTATCTCATGAAAATTAACATAAAATGTTGTTAGACTTGGACCTGCATCCATTAAACAAATAGTATGTCACACATGGCAGAATTTAGATCACATTTTCTATTTACTTCCACTATATATGAAGCTGGGAGTCTTTATATATTTATTGAAATAAGCATTTGATTAGATTGTGCAACTATGGGACAGATTTTAACCAATTCAATAATAAAATTGCTTTGATGAAAATATAGAGATATTGTGGGAGTGTATAATTATTATCTCTCTTTTTTGAAATCCTCTTTATTTCTTTTTTTTTTCTTTCTTTTTTTTTTCTCTCTCTCTCTTGTTTGTGAGAACTAATTTTCATTGCAATGATTGTAGAAAACAAATCTTTTTAGATTTGGAAAAAGATTTGAGTGTAGGACACAACTATGATTGTCTTTTTGATTTAAAATTTTGTTATTTGTTTTAAATAATTCATTTACTACATTTAAATAATTATTAAAAAAATATAAAGAATTCCTAGAATCATTATCCATGCACACTTAGTAGAGTAATGCTATAGTAAACCAAATTTTCACTCCTCACTCCACTTTAAAAATAAATCCATAAATACGCAGAGTGATGTTTAATTAATTTATACTACCATCTGTCTATTTTATAAGAGAAATCTATTTATATAGAAAAATATGTGTTTTAAAAAAATTGAATCTCATTGCTTCTGATAATATATATATATATATATATATATATATATATATATATATATATATATATATATATATATATATATGGATACCAATCTATAGCAAACGGTTGTTGCGACAACCAATTTCTTCCTTGCCGCTACAGGCTGTAGCGACAGTAGTGTTTGACTTGTTTGGCTTATTTGTCGCTACAGCCTGTAGCGGCAGGGAATTTTTTTTTTTTTTTTTGCGGCAAAGTAAGTTGGCTTACAATAGGTATCAATTTTTTGGTCTCCTAATAGTTATGTACTTTCATACCCAACTCAACTGTCATTTATCATCATAAAGTATATTATAAAAATATACAAAATTTTAATTTCCTCCAATATATTAAAAACTTATAAATATATTATATTTTAAAGTTAATTTATGAACTACTAAAATATAAAATATTAAAATTTTAAAAGTAACAAATATAATAATATTTCCTCCAATATTTCATAAATTATTTTATTATTATATTTGTTACTTTTAAAATTTTATATTTTAGTAGTCAATAAATTAACTTAAAAATAAAATATATCTATAAGTTTTTAATATATTGGAAAAAATTAAAATTTTGTATATTTTTATAATATATTTTATGATAATAAATGACAGTTGGCATGGGTATGGAATTACATAAAAGCTAACTTACCTTTGCCGAAAAAAAAAAAACAAAAAAAATTTCTTCCTGCCGCTACAGGCTGTAGCGGCAGATAAGCCAAACGCTACTGTCACTACAGCAGCGACAAAGAAGAAATTGGTTGACACGGCAATCGTTTGCTGTGGATTGATACCCTATATATATATATATATATTATGACATAATATTATTGAAATTTGAAAGAGAGATATTAATGGAGGAGGTGTAGTTGGAGCTGGACCAGAGACCTGGCTGGTTAGTTGGAATCAGACGACAGAATGAAACGAAACGAACCGAACCAAACCAAACATAACTATCACAAACCTTTTCAGTTTTGGCTCGTTTCCCAAGGAAGGAGGGGGAGGCTTCTGCCTTGAAAGGGAAAACCCTAACCCTAGCTATGCTTGGAAATGCAGTGCAGAGCATAAATATTGTACTTTGTATGCAGTGTATGTATATCTGTCAAAAAAGCCAGGCCAGGCTAGGCTAGCTCTCTCTTTCTATAATATTGGCCGTACGATTTAATTTCTTTTTCTGGCTTTTTGCCTGTGCTGTACACAACATAAAAAGATCACAAACTTGATCTCCTACCAATTATCATACCCCATAGTACCATCGGTCGCTAAAACTACTGTACTAGTAAAAATCTACTAGCTTATCCTTATGAACAGTAAGTTTGTTAATTTGATGTTATTTTATTATAACTTTGAAAAAATTAATAAAAAAACTCTTTCAGTAATATTACTGAGGTGGCATATAATATTTGATGTATCGGATGGTAATTATCTATTTAAAACGTCTCTAGGCTAAAATTTTGTTTCGATAATAGCTTATTTTTTCTTTAACCTTGAGGTGGCACTCCTAAAGAAGTTAGCATAACAGACGCGAGATGTTTCTCAATATCTTCTCTGCTTATTGCTTTTCCAAATTAATTGTAAATATAATTTTTTTTTAGAATTTATATTATTATAATTTAGTTTTAGAGATAAAATTCTAGGTCTTGGAAGAAATTAACGAGAATCTAAAAAAAAAAATTACCTTTAATTTGTAGCATTTATTGAAATTTGACACTCTCTTCAAACTTAAAACTTTGCACAATAAGAATAAAGATATTTGTCATTAAATTATTATTTTCAGTCTAACTATAAATAAATACTCCATTCATTTTAAAATTAGAGATACAATTTGACTTTTGAAACATATTAAACTTTAAATTAATATGAATATATTAATTTAATTTTAGTTGATTAAATTATTATATATAGTATATCACAAAAAACTTTTATAAGTCATACTAATTTTAAAATTAAAAAAAATTATTATTTTACAAGTGAAAATTGATATTTTCACAAGATCTCTTACATAAAATGTCTCTCACATAAATGTGAGACTCATTTTTATTTATGTAAAAGAGATCTTATAAAATTATTATTTTTATTTATAAAAATATCAAATAATAAATTTAATACACTGTCATCTAATCATAATTAAATTATATCTTAAATTTTATAACGTAGAGAGTACTTATACACGAGAGCAGAGGATGAGAGATGGGATGTAATAAGTGATTTGTACTAGGCTTTGGGGAGGGGGGAGCACAAAAGTCGAAAAGGAAACAAAAGCACGTGAAAAAGTCCAATTATTAACTGCTATCTGCATGCATGCATGGCATGCATGCTTAAATCCCTTCGTCACCAGTTACGTCTCCGTCCTTTGTATTTCTCCTGTTGTGCTAAATGAACCCAGACAAAATAAAACATCTTAATGCATAAAACTGGCGCTATATTAATGGATGGAGTAATATATATATATATATATATATATATATATATATATATACACACACACACACACATTAATACATATAAATTTGATAGTTAAAAAATTCATTATGAAATTTACATCAAAAGGTTAATTTGTACGTAAAATTACATTTCATCGAAAGTTTTAACCAAAAAAAGGGTATCAGATCGAATATTAAAAATAGGAGAGCACTATTTTCATACGAGTTTTTGATATTTTTATATAGTTCATTCTCACTTTCTTCTTATGTGAGAAAAAATTATGTAAAAATATCAAAAATAAATATAAAAATATCAATTTCTTAAAAATATACTAGTATTGACTATTACATTGCCTGGTGAATCCAAATTGAAATTCAGAGAGTACAGATATGGAAGATGGCTGTGGGTGTAACAGCTGTGTGGTAGACTATTAATGCTCATGGGGCGGGGGTCTAGCTGAAACGTAGGTTGCAGCTTTTTGCAGTGCCAACTCAAATGGGTCAGTGAGGTAACCTAACCTTTAGGCATGAAACCATTTGGATATATTTGGATGGATGTTGCCTTTGCCTAACAATCTTATACTCCCTCCCTCTCTCTCTCTCTCTCTCTCATTCAAAACTGATTTAGTTCGAATTTGTAAATTAAATTAATTATTTTTAAAAATAATATTTAAAAAACAATTAATTTAACTTAAAAAGTTAAATTAAATTAGTTTTTATAAGACGAAAGGAATAGTACTTCAAATTTACAACATATATAAAAAAAAATTTATTTCAACGCATTATGTAATATAAATACTATAACTTTAAATTGCATCATACATTATGCAAAGCGATAATTTTTGAGTTATTTTAAGAAAGAATATATCTATGTTCACATTTAAAGACACACACAAAAATAAAATAGTAGTAAAAAGATGAGAGAAAAATAATTTTTACTATTATAGTATTATTTTACCTAAGTGTGTGTTTTTGAATGTGGTATTGAATATGTACATAAATATAATATTTGTTCGTCTATCGCTATTTAAAGCGTTTGGTGTATTTAAAAATTTCAAACGTAATTGAAAATTTTATTTGTTTACAATTAACTTATTTTAAACGTAACTTATTTAACTAATAAATATTGTATTTAAGATTCAAACATAATATTTTAAAATTAATACAATATATTTAAATTTTTAAATACACCGTTACAAATATTCTAAAGGCATGTAACCGAATAAATTTCTATAAAGAAAGTGTGTATAATCCTTTGTCCCTCAAAACAGTCCGATTGCCCCCATAGCAGTAAAATCAAATTCCGCCAATGGATCATAATTGTGTATACATACACACACATACATATATATATATATACTGTATTTTTATACAGCCCTAAAATTAAGTCAAAGAAAGGCTTATCTGCCATCTGGCATGCAGTCAGTGGTATGGTACGAAGAGGCATGTAGTGATTGGTCAATGTAAGGCCAAATCACATCTCTAGCTCTTCTGTTTTAGCCTGCTCTTAATTGGTAGTGCTACAGCAACTGAGCTGGGGGTAGTAGAGGACTAGAGGAGTAGCTCTAGCTGTAGAATTAATTAATATATAGTACTAGTACATACTATATATAACCACGTACCAGAGAATCTCATATGGAAGAGTGCACGCCTGATATCTCCCCTGCGTTGTCCCTGAAAGCCACATGCACCCACCCTCTCCTTTCTCCCATCACCATCCTCTCCATATCTTGAAAAAAGAAAATATTACTTACAATTTCTGTTTGTAAATTGTTGTAACTGCATGTCTGAATTTCATCTTTTATGTTTACCTAGCTAGTCTTTTTGTTCTAACGGGGTTGTTCGTTTTGATGTATTTAGAGCGTTTATTTAAAACCTCAAATACGTTATATTCCCTCCGTCCCAAATTAATTACATTTCTACGACTTTTTAAAGTCAAATTGACTATTTTTAAAATTAATTTTTTTTACTATTTTTGCTAACATATAGGTAAAGATATTATAACCAAAAGAAAGTATATACAATTTATTACTAATTTCAATATTTATAATTTTAGAAATATATTTATATATGTTTAATTATTAATTTTAAAAATAGTCAATTGGACTTTAAAAAGTCCTAGAAAAACAATTAATTTGGGACGGAGGGAGTATTATTTTTAGTGTTATAAATTTGTGGTTTAAAAGTCATGTTTATAAATTAAAAAAATATTTTGAATTAACAAGTTGTGTTTAAATAGATAAATTTTTTAATTGCGTTTAAATTTTATTTTAAAAAACTCTAAACCAAACATATATAATATAATCCAATTACTTTTATTGATTTAAAGATTGATGCTTGCAGATCACATGGTTTGATTGCGTTTAAATTAAAAAAAAATAAGGATTGAAATGAAATTAAAGTGGAATAATTTATTTCAAATAATTTAAAAATTACGTGTTTGATTATTCATTTTAAAGAAATAAATCATTCCAAAATACGTTGGAGTGGTGCATGGTGGTGATGGTAGCAGTGAGAATGTGAGAGAGCACATTTAGATTTATGGTAGATCGAAGGGTATAATTATCAAATTAATCCATTTCGCTATCTTCATCCTATAATGAAAATTAAGTGAATGAAATGAATTTTCGACAAAATGATCTATTTCAGTCCGACCCTCATTCTTTCAGTAAAATCAATGAATTTGACAATCATAGACTTTTATAACAACATCAATTAGGTTATTTCACTGCCACCACCACTAGTCGCCATCACTATCACTATCACTATCACTCTCGGTTGTTATCACCGTCCACTGCCCACCATTGTTTAGATTGCCACCATATATCCACCACATGCAGTAGCCATTGTCACCACCACCACCACTATTGCCACCATTCGCTATCACAAATATCTAACATTCGCCAACAATCCACTCACTAAAGACATTGTCACCACTCGTTCTCACTGACACTTAACACTCGTTGTTGGGTCCTGGGTTCGGGATATCCGACCCGACATGGTAGATCTGACCCGGCGCGTGGATTCGGGGTTTAGAGGAGTGATCCGGTTAAGAAAGTTATTTCCTAACCGGGTTGACTTATATTTTGACTAAAGCATTCATTATGATTTGATTGATGGAGACATATGCTTTATCCTGTCATGTGGGACCAGGCGTGATGATGATATGTGGAGGTATATATACAAGGCTTCCCTCTTCATTTCGAAGGTAATGCAAAACTCAACACTAAACTGCAAACCTCCATTGTTATCAAAACCTTGAGACAACCTGTACTAATTCTCACGCCTGAGCTATCCCCCGGCGGCAAAACCGCCCGGAACTCTGAGTGTGGTCTCGTTATTGTGCAGGATTAGCGCATTTTTAGTGATTGAAGTGCGTGGACAAATCTTGGCGTTAACATTGGCGCTAGAAGGAGGGCCTTTAGTGTTAGTTCTCAATCACTGTTAAAGCTAGAGAATAGATATGGTGAATACAGCCCATAATGGAGGTGAAGGATCAGCCGATTCTCACACGCCGACGCGCAGGTCGGTGCTGGACCGACTCAGATCGTCGGCTAGGGAGAGGTTGGGGCCAAGGGGCCAGCCTAGGGCTCCTTTGCAAGTCCAGTCTGCCCCGGTTCGTCGTCGTCTGTTTCATACTAACCAACAGACGCCAGAACCGTCAACTCACATGGCTGCCAACCCGCCTCGAACCCTTGTCTATTCAGGCAGTAATGCCGATCATGGGGATAAACGACAATGGATCCTGACCCAACGCAGGGCAAAGGACCAGGAAATAATGGAGGCCTTACGCCAGCAACAACGTGAAATAGCTGAGCATTTGGCTAGGTTAGAAGGACAGCAGGAGGTCTCTTCGAGCCGACCCCCTGGCCGACACCACACTGACCGGAACCAGTCCAGGACTAATCGTTCGGATGGTTTCGAACCAGTTCGGAGCAGGCGACAAAGCTGCTCCCCAGTTCGGAGCAGGCGACAGAGTCGCTCCCCGGTCCGGAGCAGACACCGAAGCTGCTCGTAGGATGAGAGCAGGCTAAATAGTCGTTCCCCAATCCGCAACAGGTATCAAAGCCCATTGCGACAGATGAGCAGGCGTCAGAGCCGCTCCCCCGACCGCAGAAGGCATAGGAGCCGCTCACAGGACCGAAGCAGGCCCAGGAGCCGCACTCCGGACGAGAACAGGCGGATAGGTCGTTCTCGGAACGGTGATGTTATTGAAAGAAGAGGATCCGGACCGGATGTCAGGCTTCGGTCGCCACCCCGAAGGAGCGAAACCGATCCCGTTGTCAGACGATTGGCTGAGTTGGAAGAAAAACTAGGCGCGGTGGTACAGTCCAAGGAGTTGCCAAACATATCAAATTCACCTTTCACCAGGGAGATCGAGCAAGTCAAAGCAAACAAGACTAAGAAAATGCCTCCCTTGGACTCCTACGACGGTACTGGCGATCCCTATGATCATACTCACGGGTATAATCAAGTGATGAATTATTATGATCATCCGGATGCCGCTAAGTGCCACATGTTCGTCACCACTCTGAAGCTCGCAGCTCGGGAATGGATGGCGTCCCTTCCCTCGAACTCTATCGGATCGTGGCAAGACTTGAGTGACAAGTTTCATGCACGATTCGGGAGCAACAAGAAGAGAGGAAAGCTAACTACGGCTCTGACCCAAGTAAAGCAGAGATCGGGGGAAAGTTTGGGTGAGTACGTGAAAAGATTCCGCGATATGGCTGGTACTGTGACTAATCTGAATGTACAGCAAGCAGTTGGGTTCTTTACAACGGGTCTGGATGCCACCAAGTCGAAGGATTTGTGGAAAGATCTTATTCTTAATCCCCCAATGGACTTGGCTGAAACCTATGGTCAAGCGGAAGGACTCATTACCATAGAAGAAGCCTACAAAAGCTTAAATCCCCAAGATCGGTATGAGGATAATACAAAAGGAAGAGATAAGAACTATATTCCTCGACCCGGAAACCAGCTGAAGGGTAAGTTCTATGGTGGAGCCGGGCCGGGAAATGGTCAAGGAGGGGTTAACTCCGGAGGTGGCAAGCCGCCTTTCCCGAAGAAGAATGTGAATAAAGTATATACCCCTCTCACTAAGGATCAGGCGAGGATTCTTGAAGAGATTAGAAATCAGTCCTCGTTTGAACCCTGCCCGACCACAACTCGATTCCACCGGGGCAACCCCAACTGTTATTGTGAATATCATCAGACTTCTGGTCATGATACAGAGGATTGCTACAACCTAAAGGATCTGATTGAGAAGAAAATCCAAAATGGTGAACTTGTGCAGTATGTCGTTGGTCGGCAGTATTCCGGTTCGGATGGCTGAAGAGGGTCGAACCGAGAAAGACGTCTCGAGGCACCACCCCCGCCGAACCCTCCACGAAATTGTGTTGATGTCATCACTGGGGGAACATTCGGGAAGAAAGTCGGGAAGAAGAGGAGGGGACTGATGGATGTCGTGTTATCGGTTTCAGAACGGCCTTCGGTGAGAGATTGCCCATTTCCGATACGGTGATATCATTTACCGAGGAGGATTACCCCTCGAAACCAATTGATCCACATGAAGGGGCGTTGGCCATCACGGCCCAGGTCGGATCCATGGATATGAAGCGAATAATGGTCGATAATGGATCTTCGGTCGACATATTGTTTACTCATGCATACAATAGGTTAGACCTGGGGGGAGCAAAGATGGAAGTGGGTCAAGAATCGCCATTGTATGGCTTCAGCAACGATCCTGTTCGCGTGGCCGGAACCGTTGAGCTGCTGGTTATCTTCGGCACGGCACCGAGGCAGGTAAATGTCAAAGTCAGATTTTTTGTGGTCCAAATAGATTCAGCCTATAACGCCATCTTGGGTAGACCCACTTTGGCAGCACTTCAGACGGTTACCTCAATATGTCACTTCAAGATGAAGTTCCCGACTTCGGAGGGAGTCGGCGAGGTAAAGGGTGATCTGGACATGGCGCGCAGGTGCTACCGGAATTCATTGATATCCTCGGCGGTTAGGGTCAGCAAGCAGAAACAAACAATGGCTATAGAGGTCGAACCATTCACTGAGAGAAATTCAGAACCCCTAGCTTTGTCGGCCGAAGAGACTGAGGAGGTAGAACTGATTGTAGGAAAGAGTGATAAGCTGATCAAGATAGGCTCGGGACTGGTAGAGCCATTTCGGACTAATCTAATAGAGCTGCTTCGGGTATATGCGAACATTTTTGTATGGGAGCCTTCTGATATGTCCGGAGTCGATAAATCAGTGGCGGTTCATAGGTTGTGTATTGACACTTCTAAGAAGCTTATCCGTCAAAAGAGGAGGATCTTCGCTCCTGATAGGCAAAAGATCATTGATGATGAGATTGCCAAACTGCTAAAGGCAGATTTCATCTACGAAATCGATTACCCGGAGTGGTTAGCAAATGTGGTGCTGGTGCAGAAGCAGAATGGTAAATGGCGGGTCTGCATAGACTACACTGATTTGAATAAAGCTTGCCCGAAGGATTTTTACCCTCTTCCGCACATTGACCAGTTGATTGATGCAACTTCTGGGTTCGACATCCTTAGCTTCATGGACGCCTTTTCTGGATATCACCAGATCTCTATGGATAAGAAGGACATGCCGAAGACGGCGTTCATTACGCATCGAGCAATATACGCTTACAAGAAAATGACGTTTGGATTGCTGAATGTGGGAGCTACATATAAGAGGATGATGAACTATGTGTTCGCCAAGTTATTGGGTCGAAGCATGGAGGTATATGTGGACGACATGATCGTCAAAATAATGGGAGTTCGGAACCACCTGGATGACTTAGAAAACTGCTTTGAGACAGTAAGAAAGTACAAGCTTCGGCTGAACCCGACCAAGTGTACTTTTGGCCTTGGTTCGGGTAAATTTCTGGGGTATTTGCTCAGCAAGAGGGGGATTGAAGCTAACCCGGAAAAGATTAAAGCCATTTTAGACATGAAGTCTCCCCAATCTTTCAAGGACGTTCAACGATTGACCAGTAGGATTGCTGCGCTTCGGAGATTCATGTCAAAATCGGCGGAATGGTGTCTACCCTTATTTAACACTTTGAAAGGACCAAAGAATGAAAAGACCTTCCAATGGACTTCAGAGTGTGAAGATGCGTTCCAAGGAATCAAAAAGTATCTCTCCTCAGCTCCGTTTCTGGTAAAACTCATTCCTTCCGAACCCTTGTATTTGTATCTGGCGGCAAGCTCATTGACAGTAGGAGCGGTATTAGTTCGGGAGATAGGGGGCAGACAATGCCCCGTCTATTATGTCAGTCATGTGCTTCGGGATGCTGAAACCAGATACCCCAACTTGGAAAAATTCGCCTATGCACTCGTGATAGCTAGCAGGAAGCTTAGGCATTATTTCCAAGGAAGATTGGTGGTAGTATATACTGATCAGCCTCTGAAGAATGTCATGAACAAGCCGGATTTGTCGGGACGCCTCTCTGCTTGGGCAATGGAGTTGACTCAGTTCATCATAGAGTACCATCCTCGGACTGTCATAAAGGGTCAAGCGTTGGTCGACTTCATTGTGGAATGCTCATTTACCGAACCCGATGCAGATGATAATGACCTGATTATGAGTTCGGTATCGGGCGCTCAGACAGGTCGTACGTCGTGGACGTTGTATGTGGATGGCTCTTCGACTTCGGATGTCAGTGGGGCAGGAGTTATCTTGATTAGCCCGGAGGGATTTAAGGTCCAACAGGCCATTCGCTTTGAATTTAAGGCGACCAATAATGAGGCAGAGTATGAAGCCATTTTAGTCGGATTGCGGTTAGCAAGAAGTCTGGAAGTAAAACACCTGGTCATCTTCAGCGATTCCCAGTTAGTGGTTAAGCAGATAGTGGGAGAATATGAAGCTCGTGGGGATAGGATGATGAAGTACTTGGCTGCAGTTAAAGACCGACTGCATTATTTTGAATCGTATAGTGTGCAAGGAGTTGGTCGGGAAAACAGCACCATAGCCGATGCCTTGGCAAAGTTGGCAACGACAGAGACTACCTCTTTTAGCGGGTCGGTGTACCTGGAAGTTCTGGGGAACCCAAGTATTCGAAGGTCAGAAGTGTTCCCGTTAGAAAGGATGGACTGTTGGCTCACGCCATATATTTCTTATCTGGCAGATGGCGTCCTTCCTTCGGATCGGTTAGAAGCCAAGAAAGTTAAACATCGAAGTTCGTTCTTCATCTTAATCGATGGAGATTTATACCGAAGGGCGTTTTCTTCACCGTTGCAGAAGTGTTTGACCCCTTCCGAAGCGGATTATGCACTTCGGGAAGTTCATGAGGGTATATGTGGAGACCATATGGGCGCTAAGGCATTAGCATATAAGATTCTGCGACAGGGCTACTATTGGCCAACCATCTTCCAAGAATCTAAAGAATATGTTAAGAAGTGTCCTAAGTGCCAGCTGAATGGAACAATCCCTCACCAACCTCCCGAAGAGTTGTTCTCAGTCTTATCACCCATTCCGTTTGCTGTATGGGGAATTGATATTCTAGGACCATTGCCGAAGGCTAAGGGGCATGTCTGTTTTGTCATTGTGGCAATCAACTATATGACGAAGTGGGTAGAAGCCAAACCTCTCAAAACGATCACAGAGCAGGAGTGTTTGAAATTTCTCAAAGAATTTGTTGTATATCGCTTCGGTATTCCGATGGTGCTCATATCGGACAATGGGAGGCAGTTTGTAGGGGCGAGGTTTGAAGAATTTCTCACAGATTTGGGGATTCAGCACCGGAAGACTTCGGTAGCCCATCCTCAGTCAAACGGGCAGGTAGAAGTCACTAATAGAACTCTCCTTAATGGAATAAAAAGGAGATTGGATGAAGCCAACGGAAGATGGCCTGAAGAGTTGCTTAGTGTGTTATGGGCTTATCGGACAAGACCCGGACGACGACAGGAGATTCGCCTTTTCGTCTCGCTTATGGGACCGATGCCCTTGTCCCTGTTGAGATCGGGTCTCCTTCACTTCGGGTCAGTCAATATCAGGAGCTATATAATGATGATGGGCTTCGCCTCAACTTGGATCTGTTAGATGAGGTTAGGGAGTCAGCTCTGATAAAGTTGGCAGCTTATAAAAGAAGAACCGCCAAGCACTACAACAAGGGGGTGAAAGTTAGAAGGTTTGAGGTTGGTGATCTAGTGCTTCGAGAAGCTGCAGCATCAACTCCCCAAAATTCAGGCAAACTTATGCCGAACTGGGAAGGGTCGTATGAAGTTGTTGAGGTACCCAAGCCAGGAACTTACCGGCTTCGGGCTATGGACGGTTCGGATATTAAGAATACATGGCATGCTGGGAGACTTATGAGATATTACCAGTAAGTCATAGTCATTTCTTAGTACCGATGATGTAAATTCTTATGTTTATAAAATAATATCGGATTGTATAGTTAAAGATGTTGAACTGTTTCATTGATAATTCGTTGACATTACAAGTTGTACCATTTACATTCGAAAAAGAAAAGCAAGTAAAGCAGAAAGTATCCTATTGGGTCGGGGGAGGAGGGTGTTCTTCTGATTCCTCTTCATCATCCGAAGAGTCGAGAATGGAGGTATCTAACCCCGCCGCCATCATCTTCTCCTTGATCTTTTCTTTGTGGCTTTGGTATCCTTCGGAGAATTGAAGGATGACCTTATCGGCCAGTTCAGGAGAGGCCTTGTATTCTTCTATGATTTGGAGTTTAACCTCTTCGGTTGATCGGGACTCATGGATCTTCAGCTGGGCGTTTTCTTCCTCCAGCGAATTGAGGGCGTGAACCAGGTCGGACATCTTGGAGTGTGTTTGCTCCATCTGTTCTTCAAGGGCCGCAATCGCCTCCTTCTGGTCGGCATCGTTCTCTTTCAGCAAGACCCGCTCTTCCATGAGTCGGTCGATCTGCTTCTCATGCTCAACGATCTCCGTTTGAAGGATGTCGACCCGATTCCGAAGCTGATAGCTCTCTCGACTCGCTTTGGTGAGTTTGTCCTGTGTACCGGCGTGAAGCTCCCTCTCCTTCTCCAGATCAGACTTTAAAGTCTGAATGTCGCCTTTCAAGACTTCATTTGCTGCCCCGATCTCCTTGTTATTCTTTGTTAATCTGAGTAAGGAGGGGAGAGATCGGGCAAACACCGCGCTGGACTGTGAAAGTTGTATGTTAGTTGGGAGATCAAGTAATAAAGTAACTTTCTACAACTATGATGAAAACAGAGTTACCTGAAATTGTAGTTTGATAAAGTCTTCTAAGAATTGGTCCGGAGTATGATTCTTGAACCGATCGTCATCGGCTGGCATGACGAAGCGTTCAAGAAGATCATAGGGAAAGGGATCAGAGGGGCTTTGGGGCCAGAGGGTTCGTGGTTTGGGCTGGTTGCTGGAAGAAGGAGCCGAAGCTGGGTGATCGGATGAGCGGGCTCCGCCTGGATGGGATTTGATCTGATGTGTGGATGCGGGCGGAGGTACCGAGCTAGACGAAGCCTCTTTGCGAGGTCTCTTCGCCAAAGGCTCCAGTACTTCGTCATCGGTATCTTCTTCGTCGATAATTTCCAGAATAATCGGGTCGGGAATCATCGCGGGAGTCTTCACTGGTTTGGGCGGCACCTTCTTCTTGAGTTGTTTTTTCTTCATCAAGGCCATCTTTTCCGACCTGCTCATCTCCAAGGTGTTCTTCTTGAAGACTTGAGCCATTGGAATGGCTATGATCGGGCGAGCAGCTATCGGCACTTGGTTTAATGGCTCATCTTCCAGAATCTCTTCGGGATCGACGAGGTTCGGCTCGGTAATCCGGGGAACGGTTCGGCCGACTTCAGTTGGGGCGGTTGGCTTGATGAGAGTTACTGAAAAGAGATAAATGTTAGAGGTCAGCTCTAGTTAAAAGAAATTATACACAGTAAAGATAAGAATTAAGGTTCGGGATTTAGTTCTTACATCCGTGGTCATACAACCAAGTATGGTTGCCGAGGAGCTCGAAGTCCCACTTCTCGTCGGGCATCTTGTTGATGAATTGCTTGAACTCGTCCATGCGATCGGCTGGGAACACTTCGATGTTGTTAGTGTTTTTGGTGAGGCTGATCCAATCCGATATCAGGCTGGTATCAGGCCCCTTGATGTAAAACCACTGGGAGTGCCAACCTTTGTTGCTGGTTGGGGTCTTCATCAAAGATCGCTTCTGAGCCCCTTTGACAGGCAGCTTGCTGATCTGCCGAAACCCTGCCTCGCGAGAAGTCCAAGGTCGGCTCGACCTGGCAATCATGACAGAAGACGATGAAACAGACCAGGTGGATGAAGGAATTTGGGACTAGCTGGGCGAGCCCGACCCCGACAACGCTGAGAAAAGTAAGCATGAAAGGGTTGAGGGGGAATCTAAGCCCATATTTTAGGGCTTGGACGGATACGACAGTCCAGCCTTTAGGGCGTTGGTACATTCTCTCGTTGAGATCGGCTGTGCGTATCTGGTAGGATATGGGGATCTGGTACAGTTCACGGATGGCCACGAGGTCTTTAGTTTGGACGGAAGACTTGGTATTTATGTGAGTGAAGGTTTTGTCTGAGGAATATTCCTCTAGCATCTTCATGTTTTGAAGCTCGGCTTCGGTTCGGGGTGATGGAGTAGAAAAGGGGTTGCTAGGGAAGTCTGAGCTGGTGATGGGATCTTGGGAGGAAGTACTGAGTCCCAGAGAGGTGGAACTGGTTCCGGCAACGGAGGTAGGAACTGTTGGTGCGGCGGAGGTAGGAACTGTTGGGATGGCAATGGTGGTGACTGTGGTGGCTTCCGTTGTTATCGCGATAATAGGAGGTGGGATTTCGTTGGCGGCAGCTGCGGAGGCGCTGGTTTTGGATGGGTTGGAGGAGCTTGAAGCGTCGTTGGTTGCCATTGATGAGTAGAAAGTCAAGGTGCAGGGATCAATTGGTCGGAAAGAGATGGAAACAGCGGTGAAGGTTGCAGAGAAGAGATTGGAGAATTTGAAATTTAGGGGTAAAAGTGGCGGTTGAATTTGGAAGTGGTTTGTCTTTATTGGGGGTGACCCTTGAGATCCGGCACATTTTCCCACAAACGGCTCTATCTTAATGAATGTGGTGGGACCGTTATTGGCACGTGGCGACTGGGGGTAACAATGGCTATAATGGTTTGAGGCGGTTATATTTTTAAGGGGATGTTTGGTTCCTTGATTAAAGTTAAAATTATTCTTTATACTCTTTTATTATAATTCCTTTTTATAATTAAAGAGTAGGGGGCAATGTTGGGTCCTGGGTTCGGGATATCCGACCCGACATGGTAGATCCGACCCGACGCGTGGATTCGGGGTTTAGAGGAGTGATCCAGTTAAGGAAGTTATTTCCTAACCGGGTTGACTTATATTTTGACTAAAGCATTCATTATGATTTGGTTGATTGAGACATATGCTTTATCCTGTCATGTGAGACCAGGCGTGATGATGATATGTGGAGGTATATATACAAGGCTTCCCTCTTCATTTCGAAGGTAATGCAAAACTCAACACTAAACTGCAAACCTCCATTGTTATCAAAACCTTGAGACAACCTGTACTAATTCTCACGCCTGAGCTATCCCCCGACGGCAAAACCGTCCGGAACTCTCAGTGTAGTCTCGTTATTGTGCAGGATTAGCGCATTTTTAGTGATTGAAGTGTGTGGACAAATCTTGGCGTTAACACTCGTCAATAAACTTAATCTATCACAGTCATTGCGATCGCCACCATCACTTAATATATTTTTTGGTGGAGGATATTAATTTAGGTACTTTTTTCTTTTTGGTACCTAGGTATTTGGATTGTTTTATTTATATATATAATCCTTGATTTGAAACATGATCTAGCTTGGAATTCTAAAAAAAAAAATCACTCAATTTCGTTGACCATTCTATTTGTAATTCATCCATTCATTCGGTCTAAACGCAGAATTATAAAAACCATACTTTACGCATATTTTATTTCAAAACATTTTGATTACTATTTATCACTTATTCTACCTAAAAATAGGAATCACATATTACTAATAACAATCGAACATATGATTTAAATATCATGATTTTAGTAATATATTAAGTCCTAGTTAGAATGAGATTCACGACTGATTTTTTCGTCTAACTGCATTATTTAACAAATAACTTGCGCTAAAAAATAATTTATTTTTTATTTTTAGACCTCGTGAATCATGTTCAAACAAGCTTTGATAATAAAGAATTTCTCCTAACCCAAAACACATGCATTTTGATTAGAACCACAAATTAATTTAGTAATGTAGTCTCTCAGTTGCTTATTCTTCTTTTTTATTCAAATTATATATATATATATATATTATATACCACTCGCACACCTTCGTTCTCCCTTCCATAAGGATGCATTTTGACTTTTAAAGTCACGTTATAAATTTTAAAAATTCAAATAGATACAAACTTATTTAATACTACTACTAACGAATATATTTATTGTATACAAGTTAAAAAATATTACTTATTATCATATGCGTTCCTTTCAAATTTAAATAAAATTATATTACTTTTATATTTTTGGATTTCGTATATTAACCTCAAAAAGTCAACATTTTAAAGAGAACTTTTTGTAAAGACTTTTTAAAAAAGAAGAAGAAGAAGAAGAAAACAACTAATGAAAGAAAAATATTAAAAGTTTTATATCATCTGTTTGACCCTAAATTTATTTTATCAATTTAATTCAACACACTCATATCCTATAATTATAAATAGCCGGTTATAGCCTATAGGCTAATTGAAGTATTGCTAATTTGCCATCATTAGGCCTCAGTAAAATGACTTAATGACCCATTTTACATATTCTTGAAATCAGTAATAAAGACAGTTATCAGTATGTTTATTGAGGTGCTAAAAAAAAGGTATGTTTATTGAGGTAATTTAGTTTGACATTAATTGATCAAACTCCAAATTTAATTATGCTACTTATTATTGTAGTACGTACTATATAAAGGAGATAAACGTGCAATTAGTTTATTTGATAATTTTCCTTATCCAATTTGTGTATCTTCCTTTTTGTTTATGTGTAATGATTAAAGTAACATAAGAGATGAATCATGTGGAGCCTAATACAAAACTAACAAATCTTCTACGTGCTAAAATTGAAGCTGAGACACTATAACAAAAAAAAAATTATTTTCAACGGAATTTTTCGTCAAAAATAAATTTATTTCGTTGAAATTAATTTATAGTCGGCGAAAAAGTTTGTCGGTAATTTAGTCAGGACTAACACGATCGGAAATAAATCCGTCGGAGTTACTTATTTTCGACGGATATTATATTCCATCGAAAATATTTTAATTCCGATAAAATTTAATGCCGATTAAAATTCCGTCGAACATAAACGACCACGTGTCGTTCCCTTGTTTATCTAATGTACAAAATTTTCGACGAAAGTTTCGTCGAAAATAATGATCATGTGTCAGCACCTGAATTACTTGCTCCGGTTTATTTCTATCGGAATTCCGTCAGAAATACCTTATTATGTCGAAAATAACTGTTTTTTTAAAAATTATTTTATTTATTTTTTCAATTTCTAGGTTTTTAAACCACAATTTGTACATGTACTTATTTTCAGCCAGTATTTCCCAACAACTAACATACACATCAAAATGACAGTAATATCCCAAACAACAACATACACGTCGTCCTCAACGATAACAAATAGAAGCTAAATTAGGGTAGATAACATTAATATACATAAGTTAAGCTAATAAATTGTAATAAACAATGATTTACAATGTAAAATATAGTAAACTAGAATTTACAACTAACTAAGACTATAATTTACAACATAAACTAACTAAAACTACAACTATTTACAAAGGACGGCTAGTACTACCATCGTATGAGGAAGATCATCAGGCGGGGGTCGACGCTGCTACTTCGGTGTCTGCATCATCCCCCCGCTCGGCATCGCCAACATCCCTCCTCCCCCGGCATCGCTACTCTATTAATACAATAAAAAATATAACCTATTAGTAAACATAACTGGGATTTAAAGAAAAAACTCCTAAGATAAATTAAGTAACATGTAGAATATACAACTTAAAATGAATAAAATACCTGAGGAGTAATCGGAGGCTGACTCAGTAGCGGCCCAAAAGCCTTTAACAGTAGAGTAACCACCATCTGTAGCACCTCGTCACGTATCACAACGAACTACTCGAACAGGATACCTGTACTCTCGGCGGTGGCCCCTGCTGCAATGTCCTGGGCAAGCTGATACAAGCGAGCACGGGAAGACAATGTCTCCTCCCTAAATAACAAATCGGTGCCAAACTTATCCGACACCGTCGTCATAACTTTCTGGAATAACTCGTCATCCAAGCTAGGCCCGTATGATCAGATGAGCCAACAAGTGCTCTCAGACGCTAACGTTGGCTAGAGTCTGCAGAAATATAAACAAGTTTAGAAAGTATTTATGAAGCAATATACATTACAAAAATATCTAGAAACATAATAGAATGAATACCTTTAGGGAATTTATATGCTGGTATCCTAGGCTGACCCAACACTCGATACCTAGCGGTACTACTGTTGGGGGATCCTAAGACGCGATCCAAAGAGTCATCTCAATATTCCGAGATAACCTAATCTCAGGCAGTGCAATAGTGGAATCTAACGACTCAGGATCTCCCATAGCAGCCCGCAACTCAGCTATACGTTGATCCTACAGTTTCTGAAATCGGTCCTATAATTTATTATCTGCATGTTAGTTATTTAAAAAATTTAATTAGCTGCCTAATATTTAAAATTATTGTTAATGAAAAGAACTATTTCCTGCATAGCGAATGCTACGGGAGACATAGTAGACTCCTTCGACGTATGAGCTCTATCCTTGAACTCGAGAAGGGTATGCGGTCGGCCCAAAACGCTCTGCATGACCTAATAAATATTTTCATATATCATTTATTTAGTAACTAATAACAACATTAAAACTAAACACACATACAACTAAATACACATACATATCGCTTAATACTCCTCGAAGGACTGCGAGCCAGTAGTATATACTACTCTGAGTTTGCTGTGATATTTCTTCATTTGTTTGGACTTCTTCTTGAAAGTGCCGTCATCCTAGTACGAGCACATAGCCCTCCGGGAAGCATCAGAAATAATCTGGGGTTGATGATCGCGGAGAGTATTCCTGAGCTGGTCTTGAAAATCCTGAAGTATATAAAATATCAAACAAATTTGTCATAAAGCATAGTACATACGTATTAAATGATTTACAATTGACAACATTTTCCGTAGAAAAAATATTATTTTTATTAATTTTTAGCCTAAAAATATTTTGATAACTAAAAAATTATACGTGAGATACAAAATAATGAATATAGTTATAGCCGGTTATAACCACACTCATATATAATGAAGTATCAATTAATTATAATTAAATGCATTATTTTGTATCTATTTTTTTTATATTCATGTTTTGTCATCGTAGTATTATTCCTCCAAATTAGGACCAGAAAGACTGAAAGAGTACTCATTAAAGAGCACTCTCGGTTCTCCAAGTGCACAACTTGGACATATCTTTCCATGGGCTGGGCCTCTTAAAATCAAATGCTCTTTTGATTATTCAGGGCTGGTTGGTTAGTGGGTCGGGTTCTGTGAATACGGAATACCATTCCACACAATTTATTATATTTATGGAGTATTTTTTAACAAAATAAAAACTTAAAACAAGTGTAAATGCCTCCCGCCAAACCTACCTTATCAGTTTATCCTCAAAGTAACGGTATCTCTCTCCTAATTTTTCATTCTCTCTCACACACAAACACACACAGTAGAGAAAGAAGTGAGAAAGGGAGGGAATGATAATGTGGATCTCTGTGCCGATCGTCGGCGGTTCTCTTTCTACAAAGCCTGCCGCTCAATTAGTATTGGAGTATCACAGAAAGTACTGCTGCAGCTGCGCTAGGAAATGGGGGATTAGGGCTGCTTCTTCCTCCTCAGCTGCTCCCAACATCGACTTCACCTCTCTCGATTCCGCCATTGCAAAGGTTCCCCCTCCTTTTTTCACTTTACTATAGTTTATTTCCATCAATTTAATGGCTCACAAAGAAAAACCATCTCTAATCATGAAAATTACTATTGAAAGTGCATTCGATTCTTATTTTGCAATGAATATTTAGAGTCCACTGAGTTTGATCTCCATTTGATTAAATGCACAGAAGAATGAAAATTTATTCAATGATTTACTATTTTCTATATTTGTTTGCAAGGATTAAGGAGGGGTTTTATTTAATCTCACTTTCCTAATTGGGATTTATATAATTCCTCATGAATGACCTTAGACATAAAAAAGTAGTGTAAAGGTAGTAAAGTACTGGGGAACCCGAGCATCACGTACCCGTACACAAGGCACTGATACACATGTTTGGAACCCAACTTGACCCAAAAGCTTAAGCCATCAGGTCTTGCCATCTTGGGCCCATTCATGTATTATTAGTCCTTCGCTTTTTTATTATTTCTTGGATGTGGGACTCCAACTCACTTGTGAATTGTGATATCCTAACAATCTCCCCCTCACAAGTGAGTTCATCACATCAAGAGCTCCTCCTCACTTTAACACACTTCTCTTCAATCACCGCGGCACCAATTCTTGGCTAATCACTCCCAACTTTCTCCATTGAGAGTCAACTTCCATCAAGAATTGAAAATCTTCTCTTTAATCACCGTTGATCACCAATTCTCGGCTATAACCACCTCTCGGAACCAATTCTTAGCTAAACTCATCAAGAATTCAACATCACCCTCAAGAGCCCTTTGGAGAAGCACCAACCCTTCATTGAGAATTCAACATCATCGCGTGTCTTTTGAAGAGGTTGTTCGGGATCAATTTTCGAACCACCATCGCGTCTTTTGAAGATGCTCACCGGCCCGGGATCAATCTTTTGTAACTCTGATGCCAGTTGTTGGGAGAGAACCGGGGACCTTGCACGTCGTATGTGCGTACACAAGACAGTAACACACATGTTTGGAATCCAACCTAACCCAAAAGCTTAAGATATTAGGTCTTGGACCCATTCATGTATTATTAGTCCTTCACTCTTTCATTATTTCTCCGATGTAGAACTCAAACTCACTTGTGATATCCTAACAAAAATATGGCATGAGAATTACACTAAACTACTTTTCTTCAATTGAGTAGAAGACCGTAACTAGTAATCCAGTATCAAACCATTGTCAAATGTCGTAAATCTTACTGAGTTCTTAGGAAATCAAATTATGCCTATTTGTTGCAGTTTATGCAATTATTGCTAATATAGCTCTCCATTTGGTGCAGAAAGATAGTGATGCAGTGAGAGAAGCACTTGATCAGCTGAGGGAAGTTGGTTGGGCAAAGCAGTGGGGTTCTCAACCATATGTCTCCCGCCGTATGGTCAGTCTCCATTACAAATGTGACATTCTGGGCAAGTGCCACTCAATCATTAGCCACATCTAGAAACCTATGCATAGATGTACATTAATAATGTATATCTGTTTTCGGTTTTAGCTACTTACATATCAGTTTTAGTGGATTGGAGAAAAATGATCTTATAACTACTTGAATTTTTGTGTGACAGACGTCTCTACGTGAGCTGACAACTCTTGGAATTAAAAATGCGGAGAACCTTGCAATTCCAAGTGTTAGAAATGATGTAAGTTCTGGTTCACTCTCATTTGTTGTGTCTGTCACAGTAGATACCTTTTATAGCATGATGTAGTCTTCATTGTGTACTACGTAGTTCTTTGTGCTGGTTGTTACACCTACAAAAATTAGACAGCAGAGGCAGCACTGGTCTAGGATTACTAAGTGAAAAATTAGGACCTTTTACGTTTGGCATCACAAACAGGCCTCCTGAAGATTTGCATCTGTGATCTTCTTTAGTCCTATTTTGCTTTCACAAGACTATGGTTGTGGGTTCATCTAGTAATTTGAATTCTCTTATTGCTGCATCTGGAAATTTGACTGCAACTTTGGATTAATTTGGTTTTTTCTTGTTCTGGTTGGGATTTGGGAATTGTTTTCCATAATATTTTTATGAAATTGATTTCTTACAGTGATGCAGGCTGCTTTTCTTGCCACAGTGGTGGGAACAACGGGGTTTTTGGGTGTTCTTGCTGGCCAGCTTCCTGGGGTAACTTCACATTTTTTGTACATATTATATTTAATCATCTATATAACATGCTTCAGTTACAAAATGGTAAAGCATTTGGGAATGAGCCCTCTGCATATTGCCATGAGTTTTGGTAATGTCAATGAATTTGTTTATCCAATATTCACCATATCAATAGGATGCATTTCGTGCTTGTAAACACTAGTTTTCCTCCACATTTTATTGAGCTAAAAATGAAGGCCTTCTCTTTCTTTCTTTGTACGTAGCACTTTTAACAGCACCTTATTGTGGATCCTTTCATTTACATTGGCTTTTCTTTGATGTGCTAATGTCATTGCCCAAAACAAGGTTCTGTAGTCTAATTACACGATGAACAAAAATATCAAAAACTGTTTATTCTAGCACCTTTGGTTGGCTTCTGGAAAATTTGTTCCAAGAATCGCCTAGAATACACTTCTAGGATGTTAAAACTTCATCCGGATAGGACCAACCACCTTAACCAGAGTTGGTAGTTTATAAAATATAGTACCCTCCTTTCTAGTGCATGTGATGGAGTGTTATGTTGATGAAACCGGTATGACTTTCTACTTCTTCAAAGTATAACTCGCTTCCACTTTAAGCTGGTCGAATTTGAGAAGCTCTTTTTGAAACACTTCTTATAAATCAAAGGCATATCCAAAACAATGTATGATTGAAATCCCCCTGATTTGTTCGAATATAAGGGGACCCTTTCTGATTTTATAATTGTTAATTATGGTACTATCCTGCGTACCATGTAAATAAACACATGTTAGAATTCATCAGTAGCTGTTTATCACATCTGCAAAAGCTTCATCTCATATGCCAGTTGGTTCTTTGCATTTGCTCCAGACTACACTTAGGGTGATGTATTTTCCACTACCCTACATCAGCAATAAATATGATTTTCTTAGTTATTTATTTATCTGCTCATAAGTCTGTACAATTCCATGAATAAAACCATACACAGATATATATATATATATATACACACACACACATATATATATATATATATATGCAATCTAAATAAGATGAGCAATGCTCCACACATTTTATATATGTTTTTAGTTCTTTTCATCTAGAATGTAATTACCAACAACTAATTTTTCATGACTTGAACATACTTTTCTTTTTGTGCACCATTTTTTCGTTTAGATTGTAATGCTGATACAATTGTGTAAGTAAACTAAATGAAATTAGAGCCTCTTGACCTCCATTGACATATTAAATCTATGCTGTCAATATAGGATTGGGGATTCTTTGTGCCATATTTGATTGGGAGCATCTCATTAATAGTTTTGGCAGTTGGAAGCATCTCCCCTGGGTAAGTCATGGCAAATACATAGTATATACTGTATCACTCATCTGTCATATTAGTATATGTTCTAGCACTTTATTTATCATATGATATTCAGAGATTTTACTATTGAAGACTCTATGAAGTCCTTTTGAGATTGAATGATGAATAGGTAATAAAATATGAATTAGGGTTAACATAGCATCTGATGAATGCTTTATTAATGCTAATTCCCTTGTTTATTTTGTAGTCTTCTTCAGGCTGCCATTGGTGGATTTTCAACATTTTTTCCTGATTATCAGGACAGGATTGCTAGACACGAAGCTGCTCATTTTTTAGGTACTCTCTTAGTGGGCTGAATTTACCAAATTTAAGAAACAGCTTATAAGATGATGAAAACTTAATAACCTTTCACTCACGTAATTACATTCTTCTGTAATAGAGGCCATAGATGCTATTTTACAAAAAATATAATAGAGGGGTGTTCGCATGCAGGAAATGAAAGGATACTTTTGTGTATGTGTGAGTGTCTAGTTAAGTGTTGGCAAGTTTAGGCTCACATGCTTATGCATAAATAGAAGCTTGTTTGAGGACAAAACTCTATGCTATGCAAGTGTCAGAAGTCAAAGGAGGATTCCAATATATAAACTCTTCTCTAATGTTTGAGGATTGATGGTCCCCAATAAAGCAGAAAGTTCTTACTCGAGCTGTTTAAGTTACGTTAAGAGGAAACCTAATAGCCATAGTTTGGCCTTTCGCTAACTTAGGGGTAATTATTTCAAATGATAATTTGTAATTGTTGGGTCATCACCTTTCCTTTCCTCATTTCTGTTCATACTCTTTAGTGTGTTTTCCAAATTAAAGACCGTGTTCATTTTATAGTTTGTATGCATCTGATTACTGATAATTTTCTGTTAATTTGGCTGCTAACTACTGTCATTTGACACACGTACTCTTTCAACTTTAGTTGCCTATTTACTGGGCCTTCCTATACTCGGGTATTCTTTGGATATTGGAAAGGAAAATGTAAATCTCATTGACAAAAGGATTGAAAAGCTGATATACAGTGGACAGCTTGATGCAAAGGAGCTAGACAGGTATTCACTCTAAAAGCTGTCAATTAAAGTTCTAAGTATAGTTTGTCTTATGTTTACCCTGCATCTTAAGTTGATACTTTGTTCATTGCTTTTCATCTCTGGGTTCTACCACAACTTCAGATGGTGTGAATGTTGTTGGTTGGGTATTAGGCTTCATGCTATTTCGGCTATGTGACTCCCTAGGTGCTTTCTATCTCCATCATTTAGTTTGTTAATCATTCTGTAAAAGGACAAGGCTGACACATTTTTCTTAGCAAAAAAAAAAAAAATTGAAAAGAAAGGGTGCCACAAGTATATTCAAGGCATCAAGTACAAGAAAGGCCAAAGGATGTTGGTGTGGCTGTGAGAATAACAATGAGATCCTGTAATGGAAAAAAAAAATAAGTGGTGACCCAAATTGGAAAATTATGAAGAAGTTGGTGAAAAGTGAATCATGCAGCGGAAATTTGGGGTGCGGAACAGGACTACAGGAGCATGGAACTTGTTAAAAGGTTCACTAGTCCTTATAGTTCTTAATTAGTTGTCATATAGTAGAATTTGAATCTGGAATTGTTATGGTAACTTGTGTGTATGGTTCTCTTTTGTTTGATGATAATAGGAAGGGTAATACCCGATTGTTCCCTAACAAATCTTCTATATACTACCTCATAAGGCCCTAACTGCAATAAACTAGCACATCTTACAGTCATTTAAGAATAAATTTGTTGTGTTTGATTCTTGCTTGTTCTGTAAAGAAAAGAAGGAAAAGTATTTCCCGCTTCTAATCTACAATTCAACTTCATGATATGCTGAGACAAGTATGGGAAGGGCAAGACATATTACTCTTCTAATCTAGTAAATTGATTTCATAAAATTCGGCTGAATAATATTTCTAAGAAGAGCCTTGGCACAATTTTCTTTCTCAGGTTGGCAGTTGTAGCCATGGCTGGATTAGCAGCCGAAGGTCTAAAATACGATAAAGTGGTTGGCCAGTCTGCTGATCTTTTCACTCTTCAGGTTTGTTTTGTAGACACCATTCACCTAAAGTCCAGCTTTCTACAAATTTGACTATATACTTGAGTGGTTTGTTTTCATCTTCTCAGAGATTTATAAACAGGAGTAAGCCACCAATTAGCAAAGATCAACAACAAAATCTTACAAGATGGGCAGTATGTTAATCTTTTCTGGTTGCTTTTTGCTTGAGAAACATCATTTGATCTTTCTTGCATCCGCTTTTGTAAATTAACGGTCGTGTCAGGATATTAATGAAGAATCACACTGATGTGCTTTCAATTGCAGGTTCTGCTTGCTGCATCACTCTTAAAGACTAACAGTGCACTGCATGAAGCCCTAATGGCAGCAATGTTGAATAAATCAACTGTACTGGAGTGCATTGAAGCAATTGAGAACGCTGCATAGCTGCACAGTATACAGTTTCAAGGAGCACATAATAATCAAATGATAAATATCTTTTTTGGTCGGACTGAATAATAAATTTGAAAAAGTATTCTTTTGTAAAAAAATTATTTAAATGTTCAAACTTTGGTTCGGACCATTTCAACTATTCTTGTAATATGTTACAACAAGACTCTTTAAAGGGAATCAAGAATTCATGATATTCATGTTAATACTATCGTTCACGATATTTTAGAAGGCAAGGAAAATAAAAGGAAAAATAGTAAGGTAAAAAAGGGAAATGATTTTATCACTATGCTATCATTTTTGGTCTTAAATTCGTATTTAAATAATTTTATAAGAACATTAATTTGGAATTATAGCAACCCCTTTGAACTTCTAGATAATTATTGGTGCCAAACTACTAAGAAGCTAAAAATAGTTAGAATAGTGACAAGCGCTCAGAGCCCAACAATCAAATGAGAGCTACCCGATTCTTGTTTTCCCATGAACAATATATATATATATATATATATATATGAAATTTTTTTTCAGCGAAACGGAAAAAGCGAACCAAAAACAAACCGGCTATAGCGACGGTTTTGTTCGTCGCTATATCCGGTCCGTCGGTCCAATTCGTTTTTGGTTCTTCCCCAGCGATTCGCTGGAGAGTCGGACTGTGCATGTATATATATATAAAACGTTGGGTCTCAACCGTCCATCAATCCATCGAACGGTAAAAAAGAAGTCTCATCCGCAGTTTAATATGGGAAAACTCGCAGTTTAGTTCTGCGGACGAGAAAATTATCCAAAATATCTCTCATCCGTCCGTAAAACTAAATTGCGGATGCTATGTATGCCAGGTGTTAATATCATTAACATGACAGCGTTTTACTCATATCATCCGTTTACAGAATTAAACTGTAGACGCTGAGTATATTCCCAATTAATCTTTCAAACGGTGGTGTTTTAAGGTAAATCAACGTCTGCAGAACTAAACTACAAACGTGATTTACTTCTATAAATTTGTTATTCTTTTCTTCATCTCAGATCTAAATACCCAAAACGAATTTGAGAGAAAATCAATTAAGTAAAATGAGATCGACAAATTCTTATTACAAATTTACGTCTTTGCTAAATCCAACTTATGTAAGTTATAAATTCGCCATATATATACATATTTTTTTATTTTTCTTTGTTGTTCTCCTTTATGAATCTTATAAGATCACTAAGAATAAATTTAAAACTTTATTTACTCTCTTTTTTTTATTTTTATTTTTCTTAACATGTGTAAAATTTATACTTTGTTTATTCTTTTGAGGACAGACAAATTACATTTTTGGTGTGGTTCGGTGCCCGTTGCGTTCACAACACTTTTTATATGAAAAGATCGAAACATAAACAATGATTAACATTTTAGAAGTAAACTTGTCAATTAAAATTGTTAAAAAAAAATGTCTAATTGCTTTTTCTTTTCTTCTTTTTATTGAGAACTCTGATTGCTTTCCTTTTATGTGTAATGATGTAATTTTATTCTCGTTCACCAGTGGGTTAACCTCTTCAACCTCAGACACAAATAGAGAGGCAGGAATTTATCCAAGAAATCACATTTTTTCGTATACGAGTCTATTGATAAGAAAGGGGTGAATAAATGATGCATTATAATTTTCTAATTTTAAACTATATTTAAAATTTACTAAAAAATATACTCCATATAAATTATTTATTAAATGATTTAAAATTTTTAATACAAATGGGTTTATACTAATAGGGTAATCAAAAAATAAATCTATAACTTATGAAATTGAATAAAATTTTAGAGAGGTTTTATATGATAAAATCAAATCTCAATAATCTAATCATCAAAATAAAATTATTAAAAAAAAGTCATACTATATTTTACGAAAATTGTCAATTCAGTCGAATTATTATTGCGATGTTGCGTACATAAAATAATTAAAAATAATTTCATTTTAGTTTATTCTATTTCACATTTTCCTAAAAAAAAATTCCTATTATTTAGTCAGCTACTGTGCCAATCTTCATCAAGTCCTTCACTGTCAATCCTATTCTCTCTCATTTTATCTTTCATTCATAGATACTAGCTCATGTTTAATTTTGGTGAGGAGCTTATAATCGACAGCTACAGAATACCATGGTTAATATGGATCCAACTTCTAGTTATGATCCTCCTCGTTATTCTTCTCTATTTTTTCAGTTTAGATCTCTCCGTTCCCGCCACCGCCTCACCTTCTCCTTCCACCGGCAGCGTCTTCTTCTCCACCACCACAACCGCCGCCGCCGCCTGTTTGCATAATTCCCAGGTGTGTAAACTTTTATTTACTATACCCTTTCTTTCATTTTCAGCTCTACTATTAATTTCCCCCCCACCCATTTGTTTATCTTAGCTGTTCTGATTGTTTGGGAAGGAATTTTGAAAAGTAATGTTTTGAAATTTTTTAAATTTTGGAACCCAATAAGATGTTGAATTCTTTTTAATTAAATATGTTTGGTAATTTTATTTCAAGTGTTGGAAACCCATAACAGTATTTGGGAAAAGATTAGAGATTTGGTATCTGCACTTGGAAGGATGATAGGAAATGTAAGAAAAATAAAAGGGATTGAGCTTGAGGGTGAATTTGGAGACACTTCTGAGGGTATCATGAATGTTTTTGGAAGCACTTCGCTTAAATCAAAAGAAAAGTTAGGAAGGGTTTAATGTGAAGCAATGATCTTTGACAAGTGTTTTAAAATTATTTTCTAATAATTTTATATTTTAAGGAGATGAATAGAGATTGAATTAAGAAGCTTAAAAATAAAGCAGATTCCTCTATCTCCCTATCCTTTAATTGCGAAAATTGAAAATTGAAAGAAATTTTTTATCACCTTCTCGAATATAAAAGTTAAAAATAAGAGACTTGTGTTTGAAAGAGAGGTAATAAAGACGAATTAAGATAAAGAGAGAGGAGCACTCAACCAAATATTGCATTTCTTGCTTTTGCTTAAGAAGAATCACATTCCACAAAGAACTGAATGGCCATCTAGTCCATCCGGTTTAAAGGAAAAGGTACAGATATGTGAAATGAGATTGGGTCTAAAATTATAACAGAGGTGGATATGCAAGAGGTCAATTATTCCCTTGCCTAAGTGAAAAACTCTTTTCCTGGTGCAATTAATAGAATTGTATATTCCCTTGATTTCATGATCGGCAAAAGATTATGTGATTTGTTTATATTTCGAAACAGACTGGTTCTCTAGATTAAATATGAAATTTTCTCAAGTTATATGCTTAAGAAATTTTTACAAATATTGGCTTCATATTACATAGAGAAATAGTCATTTGATATGGTTTTAATAATTCAAATAGAGTTTGATCAAATCTCTTTTAGATTTAGCCTGGTCTGAATAACTTATTGACAATTGAACTTAGAAGACTTCAGGAAGTTCTTATTTTGGATGACTGTTCCATATTATATATTTATATGTGAAAAAACATATCTTCGGTCTATACCTAAAATTTACTTTACACAACCATTAATTTTTGGAGATTAAAAGACATTTTCTTTACATGCTTATGTAAGAACATATTCTATGCTTGGGTGTTTAATAGACAGATTCAAACCATTATGTCAACTTATTTTATGTGCTGGCTTGACCTAAAATTTGAACCCTACTATGCCCACCCGCACCTTCTTTTTCCTTAATACCAATAAGATATTCCAAAATTGGGAACCAAAAGCCCACAAGACATGAAATGCTTAAAGGTTTCATATAATGGCATACTGGCATATCACTATAAAAAATAATAATACCTGCTTGAATAAATTATCTTTAATTGTTTCTATTAAACTAATCTGAACCTACCTGTATTTGTTGTGTTGTTGTCAGCAAATATTACTTTGATCAGAATATAATTTTTAGTGTTGGCAAGAGAAACTTATTTGCCTGGGAGGTTCAGAAGTGCAGCATTCTTCTGAGTTTGTATAGTTAATTAAATTAATGTGGGGAGAAATGACATAAGAACACTATCGTCTGTCAATGGATTTTTGACATGATCTACTGTGCCAGACAAACAAAACCAGTTAGTTATTTAAAACTTTGTTATTGTCTTTTGTCTGTATTTCCTTTTTAGAATACATGTATGTTTTAAGCTTGTCAGTAATTAGGTCGTGTCTAGTGAAAATATATTGATCCCACCTGTTTATGAAAAGCAAGGATACAATAAATCTTCTCAATATATGATATGAATATAGCTGAATGCATGTTTTAACTTTTAAGTCAAAGATATGCTTTGTTATTTCTTTTTCAGAACTTTGTTTTGGGAAATAAGATTGTGGATCATGTACTGTATTGAGGATATCGTACCATGGATGGATTTAGGGGGTGACAGTGCAACCATGGTCCCACAAAAATGCAACTTTCATTTATACGACACTAAAATTCTATACATTTAAATTCTATAGCTTGGCTCTCTTAATCAATCAATTCTAGATCTGATGGCCTTTTAAGAAGTTCTGCAACAAACACTCTTCGAATTTACTAAAAATGGGATACTTGTGCATTTCTTTTGCTCCCATTTCATTTGCACATAAAAGGATATCAGCTATATATTGACATAATTAGAATTTCATAAATAATTCCAGAAATGTACGTGATACTTTTGGGAAATATACTCTTGTTTATGTTATAAGATATTATGAATTTTAAAAGTCAATTTTTTCTGGAAATGTAAAACATAGAATAGTTTGTATGATCTTTAGCAGGTAAGAGAAAATCAAATCATCAAGGATACCAGATCAGGCACAAGCAGAGGAATAGCAAGAATAGAAGAAATCCACGAAATTGAGGGCTGTTCTGCAAAAGATGGAACAAGTTTCACACTTTTTGGACATTCTCACCATCCTTGCCACTTTCTGGGGCTAGCTAAACAAGCTTTTCTCAAGTGTTTGGGTTTGGATTTCTCCTCTGAGAGCTCTTCGAACAGCAAACAGAGAAAAGATAGTTGATGTATGCACTTCTCTCACTCTCTTCATATAAACCCATTTTCACAGATTGTACAATTAAGGTTACTCTTTTCTTTTCTTTTTTTAATAAAAAACAAAAAATCTTTTTCTCTTCTCTGCAGGAAACTGGAAGGTGGTTCCATCAATTTGTCAGTCCACAACAAGTATGCCGATAGAGCCAGGGCGTGGACGTCGAGTGTAATTTTTTACATGATTGATGATCCCCCATTAGCGTCTCAAGTGTAATTTAGAGCGCAACACTAGTGAACTTTTTTACTTTGTTATTCTTTATTTTTTTGGTTTATGTAATAGAGCAGCTCAATCGTGCGATTTTTTGCTAGAAAGTATGAATGCTGAGGGTTTATTGGTGCTTTTGCTATAATTTGTTGCATTCTTCTTTCATTTGTTGTGGATGTCTTGTAGAGTTCTAGCAACTACCATCTTTGCATAGAGCTACTGTTTGTAAGTAAAAATGTGGGGATGTAAAAAAAATAATAATGTATGCTCTTAAATAGTTATGGATTATTTTATTTTTATTTTTATTTTTTCCCCTGTGGTACTTTCCTTGAACAGTTATTGTTCTTTGATAACTGAAACTGAAGCTATCTTAGCTCTTTTACTAGTGTATGCATAGCATGATTAGCATCCAACAAACATTCTTCCTGTCAACTATGGCAATCAAAGAAATTGAAAAATAACAGATTGGCCTCCCCTGAAGCTTCAATCCCTCTGCTAACTGGAACTAAGGTTTCCATATAACAATAGAAATTAACTATGGCAAAATCCTCGGGACATGTGTTTTCCTTCCTTTCTCCGGTCTCCGGTATTGAGGTCATATAACCCCCTCCTCCCCCCCCCCCCCCCACCCCCGGGTAGGTCATGCAATTTGTTTCTTCTCCTCCAATTACCATTAGACCATTTGTCCAACATCCCATCAGCAATGAAACATCAAGACTGGTGTCAAGAACTCTAGATCGTAGAGTCCAAGAATCTTCAACCCCATAATCATTCATCACCCATATTTCTAATCCTCTCCACAAATCCCAATGAAAAGCCCCATTCAAGAACATAGAAGTGTCACCTTGCTCTATATCACTTGGTAAAACGGAATCAGACGACATCTTGTACTCAATAACTCTCCAAGTATTCGTACTCATCGTGTACACCTCAATTTGCATTTGATCCTTCACCAATAACACTCGCAACATTATAATCATTAGTTTCAGCGACGAAACCAAATTCATGAAAATCACATTTACAATAAAGGTGTGAACATCCAGTTTGGGGTTTTGGGAGATATTTACTTTGTCTAGTTGCAGGATTCCACACCAAGAATAAGTCGCCAGATTTATTCTTCTTGTAGCTAATTTCAGCACAAATCAAAAATATTAAATCTGGCCGCAATGCGGTTGAAGAAGAGATCACGTCGTTTGTGTGTTTGTCAATTGATTGGAGAATTTGACAATCTTTGAAACTTAAACGAAATTATATCAATTTTGAATTTTAAAATTTCGCAAATTAATTCTAAAAAATTAAAATGTATCTCTAATTTTGGAACGAAAATAGTATATAATAAGAACTTAATTTATATGATTTTATAGTTTCAAGATAACTAATTAAAATAGAAAATATATTTCTAATTTTGAATGAATGCGTGATGTTTTTAAACTTCAAGTTGAAGTTAAAAAAATAGCTAGTGGTGAAAATTTGATGCAACACTTCCCTATTCACACTGATCAACTAGTTGAATTGAATCTCCTTGAGGATAAAAACGACAATTTTGATCGCAATGGACCAGCGACTAAGCAACGCGTTACACTTACCATTTGCGTTTTTATATTTGGTTGCATCTTTTTGACCAAATTAAGACTACTAACATACTAACATATATATATGCTTCCATGCCATGCAAACCTACTCCATGCATTTTCAATTACCGAACTGCCCTTTAGAGACACTGTCATGGACTCGTATAGAATAATCATACATTCTGAAATTAAACCTTGAGTTTTTATAAAATTCTATTTTTAATCTCAAAGTATTAATTTTTTCAATTATATTATTTCAAATTTGATTTTTTTAATTTATTTTTTTGTAAGTTGTTCCCTTCTAGCATATTGATAAAATTATAGGTAGGAATTCTTCTAATACATATCCAAAATTATTGGTAATTATATTTTTTTATCGGCAAAAAAAAATTAAAAAAATTAAAATTCATTAACACCAAAAAAATTACATGATTGGTGAATCCATAAGATTTGGATAAGACCAATACAGAATTACAAATCATCAAATAAAAAAAACCTTATACAGCTAAATCCTTGAACAAATTTATTCAACACCTAAAAGTTTCACCAAGAAAATTGCCAGAAATTCAGCTTCCTTGACATGAAAAAAGAATGCCACAAACCATTTCAGACTAAATTATTACAAAAAAAACTGAATATCAATATCCCTGCAAATCTCTCAATTTTTCTCTTCGCAATAAATTAAGCTGCAAACTCTCTTTCTCAATCCACATATAATACTTGATCATCTTACACAACCATGAGAAAGCAATGTTCATAAGATAAATAAACTCAAAACCCTGGCTTAAAGTCAATTAAGATTGCCTTATCATGAACCTGCAATATGTTGTAAGAAAACCTATTGAAGACTCGTGCAATCACTAATTAATACTGGCAACAACTTAGATATCTCAATGGCAGGAAGAACAATCCTAACAGAATGCCGTCACCTCATCACCATTAACACAAAAATCACATTTTCTTATAACAAATGAAACACACCAAAACTATATTCTATTTGGAAATCAACTACTGTCGCACAATAAGCAACTACTTGGTATATAAATATGTTGCCATAATTGAAATTCTAATTCAGTCAAAACCACAAGAATAATAGACAAGACTGTGAGAAATAACTCATAATATGCCTCTAAATGCTTTCTTCCAAACCTCACTAATCCGACTGTATATCTCTGCAATAAAGTTTTTAAACATTTCATATCATGTATATATTGTTGTATTCATACGTTTAAAATGAATCAAATGTATATTCAACTACATAAAACGTGAGTTTTAACCTATAATTTCGTCAATATGTAAAAAGAGAACAGTTTTGAAAAAAAAAAAAAAAAACTTGAAAGAACATTATTGTGAAAATTGATACCTTGGAGCTAAAAGTGGTATTTTATAGAACTCTGAGGGATACTTTTGCAATTAACCCTTAAAGTTTTGACCGGGACTAAATATTGAATATAGAATTCAAAATTTTGAACTTTGACCAGTTCGATACTTGAGAGGAATACTAAATAATTCAAACCTCTTCCTGTGGATGGAGGGAGTTGGTGTACTATATATAGTTGAATGCACACATACTATTTTTTCATCAAATTAGTTACCTACTAGCAAAATTAAGAGGAAGAAGAGTTGAGTGAAGAAGAAAAGCAATGGATAGTAGTCTGGTGATGATGAGAAAGTCGAGGGAAATAGTAGGCAGTTTATATTCAAAAGTTGTCACCGCCAAGCTACCTTTGCTCAAGTATTACATGGGTTTCAGCTCCATCCAAACACCTCCTTCTGATCAAATTGATCAACAACGAGCTAGTTCAGCAGAAGAATTACAAGGCTTGATGGTGGTTTCAAGAGCAACACCTCAGAAGCCAACAAAGCCAACCTCTGGGAAAGGTCCTAAAAGCAACTAATCAACAGACTAAACTTATATATATATATATATATATATATATGAATTATGAACAATTCTATGTACGCTAACAGTTGTGTACTAATTGTGTAGAGAGAGAGTGTGTGCATGTACTGTTTTCCCCCCTATTAGTATACAGTTAATTAGTGTGCATAGAAATACTTGAAATTTATTGGCCGTTGATGGACCTGGTGCCAACCGGAGAGAGTAACCACCCCTAGCTAAATTAGTTCAAGAGTAGATTGCTTAATTCAAGTTGTAGCAATATATATATATATATATATATATATATATATATATATATATTATTTTATTATTATTTGGAGATAATGTATTTATGTATGGTTATTGATCGGGAGTTTATTAAAAAACATTTGTGGATGTAACTAGTGAAATTTGTCTCTATATAACACGTCTTAATTAATAATCAAAAGAATGTTAATAATTTTCTTCACACTCACGTATAGATCAATCAGCCGTTAATTTAAATTACTGCTAAAGTTAGGTTATAGTCGATCAGAAAGATTTTGAAAATTATTAATATGAAAATGAAGCACTGTATTATTTTATGTTATTATTACAATATTATACTTCAAGAAAAAATCTTAATTTCGACTAAATTATTTTCATTAAAATTAGTATATGTCCAACAGAATATTCGATCAAAAATAATTCCCTCAAAAATATACTAGTCTCGACAGAAATAGCTAGCCGTTTTGCTTGTAGTGTTACAGATCCTAGTGCATAGTTGTTACTACACACACTACGTACAAGGTACAATTGAGACTCAAATGCACTTGATTACTTTTTCTCTCTTTCGGCATGCCTGAAACCTCCATCTCCCTTGTAATTATAAAGTGGCGAAAAAGAATAGTCTTTCATTTATATAACTAGTTCATAATCCCATGTACGGATTTTTAAAATAAAAGTATTGTATTATTTACATTTTTTTATATTATACTATTTTAATATAATATTTATAGGAATAATCGATCAATATTGTGTACGATATAGGACTGTTCTTGAGATTTTGGTGTCCCAGAGCGAAAAATAAAAGCGAAATCCTTTTCGAAACATTGTCTTCACAAAAAAAAAGTATAAATAAATAAATAAAAAGTACAAGCTCTATTCAAAAAAGTGCATTTCTGGAGTTTAAAACATAATAGTTCGACTACAACAAAATATATGAAAATTTCGACTATAACAAAATATGTGAAAACTTCGACTAAATAATTCGACTACAACAAAATATATGTGAATATATTCATTGAAAGATTCTTCTTCTAGTATTTCTAGAGGTAAAATCTTCAATCAAATTTATTGGGTTTTGAAAATTACTTTTGTATACCTATATTATTAATTATATATTTATATTTTTAATTTCACACACACACACACACACATATATATATATATATATATATATATATATATTATATATATTAAAAAAATTGGGGCCCTCCTGATCGAGGGCCCAGGGCAGTCGACCCTCCCGCACGTGCTCAGGAACGATCTGATAGGATGATTTTTATAAAAAAAAAAATTATTGATGCGTTAGTCAGTAACTTTCAAATTAAGGTTTTGGTCAACCCGCAAATTTTGACTTTGATCATCGCTTTGCCACCTTAACCTCGCCGAAAAACTACAAAAAGTCCATCGGAGTTGGGAAACTCCGGGAAGACTCTCCGATATTTAAGTCAGAACACTTATATGGAGGGAGATAATTATTCTTAGAGTAAATAGTGTACCTTGAATGTGCCGAAACATCCCGTATTTATAGTATGAGAGTCATCTCCTTCTGGAGTTATATAGGAATTAGAATCCTAATTGGCTTTAGAGACCTTCGAGGTTGTCAATCCTTAGTTGGTTAAACTTCATGGGAATTCTATCATTTATTAGATTTAATATACTTTTAGAATATTTCGCGAGCAAAATTATTATATTGTCTTTCATTAATAAGGATCTACAAATAACACGTGGCAACTCGCCATTGGTGGGTTATTTTTACCCATATCATTTGCCCCCTACTCCTTTAAAAATATATTTTTAAATGAGTAATTGAATAATAATAGATTTTTTTTCATGCGCTAATTTTTGGCGCCCATAATGTTAATTCTTGGCCTCAATGACCTTTAATTTGGGCTCTATGACCTTAACTCTCGGCACCCATGGCGCTAATTCTTAGTCTTCATGGCCTTTGTTTTGGGCTCCATGGCGTTAATCTTGGCTTCTATGGTCTTAATTCTTGGCTCCTATGGAATTAATTTTGACCTCCATAAACTTAATTCTAGGCCTCCGTGGCCTTGATTCTGGGCCTCTTTGGCCTTGATTTTAGATCTCCATGACCTTAATTATGGGTTATATGGCCTTAACTCTGGACCTTCATGGTCTTGATTCTGGCCTCCATGACCTTAATTCTGAACCTCCATGACCTTAATTCTGAACCCCCATGACCTTAATTCTGGGCCTCCATAACCTTGATTCTGGCCTACATAGCCTTAATTCTAAGCCTACATGGCCTTAATTTTCTAATACAAAGATTCTCTTCTTTTGTATTATGGGTCTCCTTTTTAAGTTTACATTTTTCAATAAAATTGAAACTAGTTCCTTTGCAAGTTTTCCTATTTGCCTTTTATTCTCCTCCCTCACATATAAAGAATCAATAGGCTTTTTGCCCCCCCTCCCAAAACACTATTGTGCTTCATGGCTAATAAGTAACAGCTTCTAGCTACTTTATGATCACTTTTGACTTCCTCTATTTCACTTGTTGTTGGGAACTTCAATTTCATATGATATGTAGAGGAGATAACTTTAAATTTATTCAGCCATATCCTACCAAGGATTATATTTTATGACGAAAGTGCATTCACAACCAAAAATATGATTATAGTGGTGGATATATTTTGGTGCCGAAGCGCGAATATTCACCATAATTTTTTGAATTGCAAGAAAGAGAACATGACTTTTTGTTCGTTTTCCTCAAATGGCGCTAATATGATGCATCAATCAGCAACCTTTAAATTAGGGTTTTGGTTAACTCACGAATTTTTACTTTGACCGTCGCTTTGCCGCCTTGATCTTGCCGGAAAACCTGCAAAAAGTCCTTCCAGGTTATCAATCATTAACTAATTAAATCAGAACACTGATATGGAGGGAGAGAATTATTTTTAGAATAAATAACGTACCTTGAATATACTCGAACATGGCTTTAAAGACCTTCCAGGTTGTCAATCATTAACTAATTAAACTTTATGAGAATTTTATCCTTTGTTGGATTTAATATACTTCTAGAATACTCCGCGAGCAAAATTATTAATTGCCCTTCATTAATAGAGATCTACAAATAACATGTGGCAACTCGCCATTGATGGGTTATTTTTACCCACATCAACTATTTTCGTCTAAAATATATTATCTAACTGATAATGTATAACTAATTATTGATGAAAGATTAAATAAATTTAGAAATCTAAAATAGTAGCTCATCTATTTATGTAATATATAGATGATAGTATTCATCTTAAAATTAATGATTTATTTGTTTATATATTCATCTATTTATGTAATAGGTAAAATCTTATTTAAACTCAAATAATTATATTTATATAATTTTATAATAAACAATTACTATATAATTAAATATTATTGTTATCATGCAAGAATATGAATTTTAAAGAACACTAACTAAACTAAAAAATGTATGAAAATAAGAGATAGTGGTAAGTCGATACTTATGATAGTAAGAATGTAGATGAATTTTTTTAAAAATCAAATAAAAGATAAAAAAGATAGTTTCCCCCCCCCCCCTAAATTTTAGGTTTCAATTTCTAAATTTTAGTGTTAAAGGACTATTCCTAAATTTTAGTGTTGAGAGATCATTTTATGCTATTAATCTTAATAATTTGTTAGTAATTATCAAAATGTGTTAATAGCTAGTTGATGATAAGAAAATCAATCCTATCAAAATTTAGAATCATAAAAATATTTTCACCGTTAAAAGTTTTAAAAAAAATTCATCTATTAAAAATTTGATGAAAAATCCACATGTTCATTAATTAAATGGTGAAATATGGTCAAATTACTTTTATTTTTTAGAACAATTATCCTATTCAATATAATAAATTAATTGATTGATATCGATTTTAATTATACTACCCATAACTATAAAAATATAGTGTATTAGATAAAATTAAAGAGAAAGTGTAATGGAGGATCCAAATCCGTGTTAATGGAATTAATCATTATTGAATGTCAAGTCTTTAATAAATTTAAACAATTTTGGACAACATGATCATCAAAAGGATAAGGTTATATTGAAACTAGTTGAGGATGAAACTTATCTATTTGCCAAATATTCTCTTTGACATGAATACAAACTATGGGGACAGACAGGGAATCTATCACATTATTTGTATAGCCATTCCTTTCTTTCTGCTTGAGCAATAAAAGATGGAAGAAAAAACTCAAAAGTTTCCAAAGTTTTAGTTGAAAGTAACTTATCAAGTTATATCAACCACAAATGAGAACCAACATAATTATTGAAACATTATATACTTGATGGTCCAATGGCCCCAATCAAGCACCAGCTTTCCCCAAAATTATTCAAGTTGATTCTTAGGTTCTTAAGAAAAATGAATATTAACGAGTCTCTAATGTCTTTAATACAAACATTTCTAGATATTTTTCTTTAATTATGTAACACCTCTGTCCCACATCGAAAGATAAGGGAAAAATTTGTCTGTATATAAGGAATTGAGTTACTATCAATAATACCTTTAGTCGTGACCTTTTGGGTGAGCTTGCGGTGGGCTAAGATGACCCAAGAAGATATTATTAGGCCCTTAATTTAAGGCAATGGAGAGAAATTTAATTTAAGTGGGGGAGATTGTAACACCTCTGTCCCACATTGAAAGATAATAATTTAAAGCCTTCAAAAGATATTAATTTAAGGCCTATTTGACCCGGGTTGTTACAAATTACTTCAATTCTTAATTAGTGACAACTTTGATGAATCCTGTTTATCTTGAAACGAAACGAAACAAAACAAAGAAAATATAAGCATACCATCCGACTACATTAGGTCTTACACACACACACACACACACACACACATATATATATATATATATATTATCCATTTGTTTCTCTTAGAACCTCTATAAATTAATACTCGATAAATTAATAATCTCTCTAAAATAATATTTTTTCCCAGTCCAGACTTGAGCTAATGGGATAAATTAATAATTTCGATAAAATAATAAAATAATAATTTTTAAAAAGACCCTTATATAAATATATGGTCCCATCAAAATCATAAATTAATAATTCTTTTAAATTACAAATATATCTAGGTTAATCTTGTAAAATATGATTCTATTCTCGTTTGTTTTGTCTTCAAATTCAAATCTAATTGAATTTCATCCTTAATTTTTCTCATTGCGTCCAAAAGTTCAGGTGTTGCATTCTCGAATTGTAATAAAAACTTGTTGATGTTTATATAGTAGTTCTCTTTATCATAATACATGGAATGTATTAAATTCTAGTACAATGAACTTATATATACAAATTAATTAAACTTAATGTGAATATAATTTTTTTTGAAATAAAATGTGAATGTAATTTGAAAAGTGGATACAATGAACATTATTTAATTATTAAAAATAATTAATATCACTTACAATGAATTCTATTATTACATTAATTTAATAAGTATGATAAATTGCATCAAAAAAAGTATGATATAAACATCAATAAAATGCAATAATTTTAATGTAATTAAATTTATGTTCATCGAATAGAAAAACACTCTTTAAATTAATAAATTATTAATTTATCGATTAAACAATAACTCTCTAAATTAATAAAAATTTGCAGCCCCAACATTATTAATTTATAGAAGTTCTACCGTAATTTCTTTGATACAGGACTCTGATTCACTTGTGTATGTCAACAAAATTAAATTAATTTCTCTCTCCGGGCGCGTGCCATCCAAACTCCTGTGATGGACAAACCCAGATAGAACAAATCTATCTCGGGAGCTAATCAAATTTACTGGACTAGGAATGAGGCTGTTTACCCCTTTTCCAGAATCACTATGTAATGGACTAATTATAACTTCCTAAAAATATACGGATCCGACTCCTTTAGAGTTCTTAGGATACTCTAAAATTTGACGGATTAGTGCATAACCTTCGTCCATCAAACAATTTAACCAACTGTTAGAACAAAATACAGTCTGTCAAATACTTTACCAAAATATTGAATCTAACTAACTTTAATAATGAATCTTTTTCTGTCTATTTAAGAGAGAGAATGAACATATAGAAAAATGATCTATAACATATAGTACTAACAAAACATTTTGATGTATATAGAAAATAGTGAAGTACTCCGTTCTTGACTAAATTTCTATCATTATTACTCATAAGTGAGGTTTGGTTCGCCCAATAGAATTTTGATGTAATGCAATAGTTTACGTAATGTAATAGTAATAAGTTATTAAGACATTTATTTGATTCGTTCTTGATATTTGTATAGTAATTATAATATTATTATATTTCGTTCAAAATTATATTTAGTTCACTAAATAATATGATTGTATATAATAAATAAATTAAATTATAAATTAAAATGTCAAATCAATTGTAATTATTGTTGTTTTGTTTTTTATGGCCTAGCTATTATATTACAAACGTAATAAGTTAATACATTCATCGATGGGTATAATGGAAAAAAATCAAATTAACGTAATCGTATTACGTCTGTAATGTACTATTGCATGTAATAGATGAACCAAACAAAAAACATAGAATTCAAACCTCTTCCCGTGGATGGAGGGAGTTGGTGTACTATATATAGTTCAATGCACACACTGTATTTTCTCATCAAATTAATTGCTTACTAACAAAATTAAAAGGAAGAAGAGCTAAGTGAAGATTAGTGAAGAAGAAAAGCAATGGATAGTAGTTTGGTGATGATGAGAAAGTCTAGGGAAATTGTAGGCAGTTTATATTCAAAAGTTTTTAATTACCAACAAGCTCCCTTTGCTAAGGTATTACATGGGTTTCAGCTCCATCCAAACTCCTCCTCCTCATCAAATTGATCAAGAACGAGCTAGTTCAGCAGAAGAATTACAAGGCTTGATGGTGGTTTCAAGAGCAACACCTCAGAAGCCAAAGCCAACCTCTAGCAAAGGTCCTAAAGGCAACTAATCAACTGACTAAACTTTCAATATATATATATATATATATATATATATATATATATATATATATATATATATATATATATATATATAATACTTCTATGTGCACTAATTTTGCAGGAATATGGAGAAAGAATGGGAATAGGATCCTCTCCATTTTATTTGAAACAGAGAGTCTCCATTTCACTCCATTTCATCAAATATTAGATAATAATAATTTGATTATAAATGATCCAAATATGTAAATAGATAGTTAATGATATCAAGATCAATTCTAAAAAAAAAAAAAAGTAATCCGACATTTTTTTACCGTTAAAAGTCTAAAAGATTTTTCACCATTGAAATACTTAGGAAATCAACGGTGAAAAATCTTTTAGATTTTTAACGGTGAAAAAATGTCGGATTGCTTTTATTTTTTTTAGAATTGATCTTGATATCATTAACTATCTATTAACATATTTGGATCATTACTAATCAAATTATTATTATCTAATATTTGGTAAACTAAGGTGAAATGGAGACTCTCCATTTCAAATGAAATGGAGAGGATCCTGTTCCGAAAGAATGTGCATGAACTTTTTTTTCTCTATTAATAATACAGTTAGTGCGCATGCACAACCGTTAATGCACATAGAAATATTTGTCTAATTTATTAGTTGATTGACCTACATGGTGCCAGCCGGAGAGAGAAACCACCATAGCTAAATTAGTTCAATATTAGCTTGCTTAATTCAAGTTTTAGCTCTCTCTCTCTCTCTCTATATATATATATATAAATATGCCAACGTAGACATATGTATAATTTTGTCATTTTATCTTCTTTTTTAATATGCGGAAAAAGTTAATCAAGACTTTTATCCTGGGACGGATGAAGTACTATATAACATTTTAGAACGATATTTTAACTGATCTTAAGTCAACTCAGTAGTCCAAATTTAGTGACTTGATAGTTCAAAAGTTTTTTTTTTTTTTGCTCAATTTTTAGTAACAAATGGTACATTGTATCTTTAATAATAAATATGTACTAAAATTTTGTGAAAAATAACATAACTTTTGAGCTTTTGAGTTGGCTTTTGAGAATATCAAAATTTATGACCAAGAAGACATAAAAATCACAACAACAAAAAAAAACTAAAAAAAAAATACCTTTTGAGCTAATGAGACACCAAAGTTGGACTACTAAGTTGACTCAAGACCAACTAAAATGACTTGATACTTATCTTGTTATATATTGGTATTGATATATAGCCAACGTAGTAAATTTAAGTTTATCCTTGCAACAAATCATGACCATCCAATCGCTAATCTAACGGTGAAAATTATCCTCCGTCCCCAGTTTAATACTGCGAAGTCTGCACAACTAAAGTACGGATTCAAAAATTACCAAAACGTCTTTCAAAATCCGCACTTTAATTGTGCAAACGATAAGTTTTAAAATATTCAATATATTATTATAATATTAAAATTAATGATATTTTTATAATATTCCCGTCCCAGTTTTTTTTATATATATATATATATATAGAGAGAGAGAGAGAGAGAGTATACCATCACTTGCAAGAGCAGGGATCTGGGCATTAATAAAAGGAATAACCAGAGCCAATAAAAGTGCAAAAATGGTCATCACAAAAGAAACTCTCAACATCTCCATTACTACAAAAACCCAAATAGCTCAAAACCCCAAAAGCTTCAAAAAAATAAAAATTTCAACTCTTTTTTTTTTTTTTTTTCTTTCTGGTTTTAACCTTGTGGATGAAGCCCACGAAAAAACAATGGCTTATGCTTGAATGGCCAATTTATTATATGTATGTTTGTTGTCTGATATTAGATTTATGATTGATGATTGAAGAGAATTGGCTGCTGAGCCTGTAAAATTTAAAAAAAATAAAATTGAATATTGTGATTTTTTTAAGTTTTTCAGGCTCCGCAGTTTAATATTACGGATGCCAAAATAAATGAGATTTTTTTTTATAAAGCTTTTTAAGCTCCGCAGTTTAATACTGCAGATGCCAAAACAAACGAGATTTTTTTAAAAGTTTTCCAGGCTCCGCAGGTTAATGTTGCGGAAGCCAAAACGGACGGAGAGGGGTATATTGGTCATCTTTCGCGTCTTGCGGTATACTGAATATTAAACTGCAGATGGAGAGTCTATTTTAGTGTTCGATCAACGGATAGACGGTTACGATGTGTTGTAAGGATAATCTTATTCTTACAACGTTGACTATAAATCAATTCTCATATATATATATATATATATATATATATATATATATATATATATATATATCACAGAAATTGCACTGTCACTTTAATAGTATTAATTAAAGTAATTTATGTGTACAAACGATATAACTTCTTGAATCTATTAAATGAAATCTTTTTCAATATTAAACTTTTTTAACTTCTCAAAATCTCAATTTCACCAAATTCGGATCCTAGCAACACAGTACACTTGTTGCACTTTATATTTCGTGGCATATTTTTAACCTAATACTACTACTACGTACATATATGCTTCGATGCCATGCAAGGCAACACCTACCTACGCCATGAAGTGTTCAATTACCAAAAGGTCCCTCAGAGACACTGTCATATAAAAATTAGAAATAACTAAATTTTTTGTCTAATATTGAATATTGAATGTATGAGGAGTGAATATATTATTGACAATGGATCCGGTCTTGCCTTGATCAAATTCTCCAGGGGAACTTTTGGGAGGTATACTAAATAAATAACACTTCTTCTTATGGGTGGAGGGAGTTGGTGGAGTTATGAGATACTATATATATATATATATATATTTTTATTTTTTATTTATCAAATTACATACTATTAACAAAATTAAGAGGAAGTAAAAAAACTGAAGAAGTGATCAGGAAGAAAACAAATTAAATGGATATATAGCAGTTTATATTCATATTCAAAGTTTCTCACAAACAAGCTACCTTTGCTAAGGTAATACGTGGGTTTGAGCTCCACACAAGCTCCCCCTTCTGATCAAACTGATCATTTAGACCAATCTAATTCATCAGAAGAATTACAAGGCTTGAAGGTGGTTTCAAGAGCAACACCTCCGAAGCCAAAGCCAACCTCTGGGAAAGGTCCTACAGGCAACTAATTAATCAATAAACTATATAAACCTGTTATTTTTTGAATTGAACTCGCGCGTATGTACTAGTTGTTTTCTCTGTTAGTGCACAACTAGTGAACAATTGGTATAGGGCACAGCTAGTAAACAACTGTTAGTACATATAGAAGTACTCTTAGTTATGGACCTGCGCATGGTGCCGCCTGGAGAAAGAAACCACCCCTAAATTAGTTCAAGAGTAGCTTGCTTGCTTCAAGTCGTAGATATAGTAAGCTAGTTTTAATTTTTAATACTACATATGTATGTTCTTTTATTTTGTTATATATTTGCAAATGATGAAATGATAATGATGTATATATAGGTGTGGGCATGCATTGATCGGGAATTAATTAATAAATATCTGTGAATGTAACTTTGAAGTTTTTTGTCTATAACATTTGAATACTAGACGCATATATTGTCAATTATGACGCTGATCATTTCTCAGCGTATAAATTATGCTAATCTATGTGCAGTTGCATGTGTGCAAAAATGAGTTGATATTGGTGCTTTTGGACTTTTGTTATTAAAAACTAAAGGAGTTACGTTTATTTCCAAAAAATGAAAAGATGACCAGAGTTTAAGATAATTAGATTAAATAAACATCTAATCATGAAATAAAATAAATTCTAAAAGCATTAAATTAATATAAGTAACTTTATCTCATGCATGATCACTTCTACAAATAATAATAGCCTAATGTCTGAATTAATAAGAATGAGAATCTATCTGCATACTTATGATCTTCCCCACAGAGTACGTACCAACACAAGCATATTCTATATCTAATAAACTAAATTCAAAACTAAGGTGGTGTTCGATAAAATTGAGTAATTAAAATCTGAATGGTTAGTATATTAAGAGGTATTAAGAGGTAAACAAACACCACCTAAAGCTAGTCACAAACTTATAAACACGCATTATGATCTTTTTTAATTATTGTAATGTTGCGTTTGGATTGAAGTAATTAATGAAATAGAGGAACGAATAAAATAATTTTTAAGTATTTCAAATTTTATTGTACAATACTAATATGTTAATAACTTTTATTAAACCTTGAAGCCTTTGAAATAAAATGTATGCCGAAAATTAAATTGTAATAGAATAAAAAAAATTCTAAACAAAGAACTTTGTTATTAAAATATATCCCTAGTGGTAGTGTTTAAAAAAAAAACAAAAAAAAAACTTGTCAGTCTGGTACTATATTACGCTAGTTGAAGTTCTCGTGGTTAATTAAAGTCAAAACAACCAAACACGTTGTTAGGGCTCGTGAAGTGTGTTGACTGACTATGACTTTCAAATTTATTGATAAGACTGGGATTTAAGTGAAGTCAACCATATATGTCTCTCTTAGTGTGTAAAGTAATGTAAAACTGGACAAGTTGGAGCTAGAGGTTTTGTTAACCTAAAATTGAACTTCTTCGATCGGCTAATCATGTTTCATTTTTTTTTTATTCTTTTGTAAATTTATAATAAACTTATATTATTTCCAAGGAAATTGTAGATAAGCTAACTTAAACAAAAACATGAATTTTCATTAGAAACTTACTCCCCACGTAATTCTAAATTAAAAATACATTTATAAATCGACAATTTTTTAAAAATATTTTTTTTTCAAATACATCTGTAATATGTGTTAAAAATTTACTTCTGGTGACATAATTATAATCAATACTTAAATATAAATAATACTCCATCCATTCCAAAATTAGAGATACATTTTGAATTTTTAGAGTCAATTTATGAAATCCTAAAATTCAAAATTGATATGAAGTTAGTTAGTTTTAGTACAAATAAATATAACAGTTGTAAACTAAGTATAAAGTACTACTAATTATCATCTTTGTTGGTTTCGAAACTTAAACGAAATTATATCAATTTTAAATTTTAGAATTTTGCAAATTAACTTTAAAAAGTTAAAATGTATCTCTAATTTTGGAACAGAGATAGTATATAATAAGAACTTAATTTATATGATTTTATAGTTTCAAGATAACTAATTAAAATAGAAAATATATTTCTAATTTTGGATGAGTGCATGATATTTTTAAACTTCAAGTTGAAGTTAAAAAAATAGCTAGTGGTGAAAATTTGATGCAACACTTCCCTATTCACACTGATCAACTAGTTGAATTGAATCTCCTTGAGGATAAAAACGACAATTTTGATCGCAATGGACCAGCGACTAAGCAACGCGTTACACTTACCATTTGCGTTTTTATATTTGGTTGCATCTTTTTGACCAAATTAAGACTACTAACATACTAACATATATATATGCTTCCATGCCATGCAAACCTACTCCATGCATTTTCAATTACCGAACTGCCCTTTAGAGACACTGTCATGGACTCGTATAGAATAATCATACATTCTGAAATTAAACCTTGAGTTTTTATAAAATTCTATTTTTAGTCTCAAAGTATTAATTTTTTCAATTATATTATTTCAAATTTGATTTTTTTAATTTATTTTTTTGTAAGTTGTTCCCTTCTAGCATATTGATAAAATTATAGGTAGGAATTCTTCTAATACATATCCAAAATTATTGGTAATTATATTTTTTTATCGGCAAAAAAAAATTAAAAAAATTAAAATTCATTAACACCCAAAAAATTACATGATTGGTGAATCCATAAGATTTGGATAAGACCAATACAGAATTACAAATCATCAAATAAAAAAAAAAAACCTTATACAGCTAAATCCTTGAACAAATTTATTCAACACCTAAAAGTTTCACCAAGAAAATTGCCAGAAATTCAGCTTCCTTGACATGAAAAAAGAATGCCACAAACCATTTCAGACTAAATTATTACAAAAAAAAACTGAATATCAATATCCCTGCAAATCTCTCAATTTTTCTCTTCGCAATAAATTACTTAATTAAGCTGCAAACTCTCTTTCTCAATCCACATATAATACTTGATCACCTTACACAACCATGAGAAAGCAATGTTCATAAGATAAATAAACTCAAAACTCTGGCTTAAAGTCAATTAAGATTGCCTTATCATGAACCTGCAATATGTTGTAAGAAAACCTATTGAAGACTCGTGTTTTAGAGTTAATCCGACTGTATATCTGCAATAAAGTTTTTAAACATTTCATATCATGTAAATATTGTTGTATTCATACATTTAAAATGGATCAAATGTTGTATTCAACTACATAAAACGTGAGTTTTAACCTATAATTTCGTCAATATGTTAAAAGAGAACAGTTTTGAAAAAAAAAAAAAAGAAAAAAAAATTGAAAGAACATTATTGTGAAAATTGATACCTTGGAGCTAAAAGTGGAATTTTATAGAACTCTGAGGGATACTTTTGCAATTAACCCTTAAAGTTTTGACCGGGACTAAATATTGAATATAGAATTCAAAATTTTGAACTTTGACCAGTTCGATACTTGAGAGGAATACTAAATTATTCAAACCTCTTCCAGTGGATGGAGGGAGTTGGTGTACTATATATAGTTGAATGCACACATACTATTTTTTCATCAAATTAGTTACCTACTAGCAAAATTAAGAGGAAGAAGAGTTAAGTGAAGAAGAAAAGCAATGGATAGTATGGTGATGATGAGAAAGTCGAGGGAAATAGTAGGCAGTTTATATTCAAAAGTTGTCACCACCAAGCTACCTTTGCTTAGGTATTACAAGGGTTTCAGCTCCATCCAAACTCCTCCTGATCAAATTGATCAAGAACGAGCTAGTTCAGCAGAAGAATTACAAGGCTTGATGGTGGTTTCAAGAGCAACACCTCAGAAGCCAACAAAGCCAACCTCTGGGAAAGGTCCTAAAAGCAACTAATCAACAGACTAAACTTTTATATATATATATATATGAATTATGAACAATTCTATGCACGCTAACAGTTGTGCACTAATTGTGTAGAGAGAAAGAGTGTGTGCATGTACTGTTCTTTCCCCTATTAGTATACAGTTAATTAGTGCGCATAGAAATACTTGAAAATTATTGGCCGTTGATGGACCTGGTGCCAACCGGAGAGAGTAACCACTAGCTAAATTAGTTCAAGAGTAGATTGCTTAATTCAAGTTGTAGCAATATATATATATATATATATATATATATATATATATATATATATTATTTTATTATTATTTGGAGATAATGTATTTATGTATGGTTATTGATCGGGAGTTTATTAAAAAACATTTGTGGATGTAACTAGTGAAATTTGTCTCTATATAACACGTCTTAATTAATAATCAAAAGAATGTTAATAATTTTCTTCACACTCACGTATAGATCAATCAGCCGTTAATTTAAATTACTGCTAAAGTTAGGTTATAGTCGATCAGAAAGATTTTGAAAATTATTAATATGAAAATGAAGCACTGTATTATTTTATGTTGTTATTACAATATTATACTTCAAGAAAAAATCTTAATTTCGACGGAATTATTTCCATTAAAATTAGTATATGTCCAACAGAATATTCAGTCAAAAATAATTCCCTCAAAAATATACTAGTCTCGACAGAAATAGCTAGCCGTTTTGCTTGTAGTGTTAGAGATCCTAGTGCATAGTTGTTACTACAAACACTACGTACAAGGTACAATTGAGACTCAAATGCACTTGATTACTTTTTCTCTCTTTCGGCATGCCTGAAACCTCCATCTCCCTTGTAATTATAAAGTGGCGAAAAAGAATAGTCTTTCATTTATATAACTAGTTCATAATCCCATGTACGGATTTTTAAAATAAAAGTATTGTATTATTTACATTTTTTTTATATTATACTATTTTAATATAATATTTATAGGAATAATAGATCAATATTTTGTATGATACAAGACTGTTCTTGATATTTGGTGTCCGAGAGCGAAAAATGAAAACGAAATCCTTTTCGAAACATTGTCTTCACAAAAAAAAGAAGTAAAAATAAATAAATAAAAAGTACAAGCTCTATCCAAAAAAGTGCATTTCTGGAGTTTAAAACATAATAATTCGACTACAACAAAATATATAAAAATTTCGACTATAACAAAATATGTGAAAACTTCGACTAAATAATTCGACTACAACAAAATATATGTGAATATATTCATTGAAAGATTCTTCTTCTAGTATTTCTAGAGGCGAAATCTTCAATCAAATTTATTGGGCTTTGAAAATTACTTTTGTATACCTATATTATTAATAATTATATATTTATATTTTTAATTTCACACACACACAGACATATATATATATATATATATATTATATAAAAAAAATTGGGGCCCTCCTGATCGAGGGCCCAAGGCAGTCGACCCTCCCGCACGTGCTCAGAAACAGCCTGATAGGATGATTTTTATATAAAAATAATAATTATTGATGCGTTAATCAGTAACTTTCAAATTAAGGTTTTGGTCAACCCGCAAATTTTGACTTTGATCGTCGTTTTGCCGCCTTAACCTCGTCGAAAAACTACAAAAAGTCCACCGGAATTGGGAAACTCCGGGAGGACTCTCCGATATTTAAGTCAGAACACTTATATGGAGGGAGAGAATTATTCTTAGAGTAAATAGTGTACCTTGAATGTGCTGAAACATCCCGTATTTATAGTATGAGAGTCATCTCCTTCTGGAGTTAGGAATTAGAATCCTAATTGGCTTTAGAGACCTTCCAGGTTGTCAATCCTTAGTTGGTTAAACTTCATGGGAATTCTATCACTTATTAGATTTAATATACTTTTAGAATACTCTGCGAGCAAAATTATTATATTGTCTTTCATTAATAAGGATCTACAAATAACATGTGGCAACTCGTTATTGGTGGGTTATTTTTACCCATATCATTTGCCCCCTACTCCTTCATGGATAATAAGTAACAGCTTCTAGCTACTTTATGATCACCTTTGACTTCCTCTATTTCACTTGTTGTTGGGAACTTCAATTTCATATGATATGTAGAGGAGATAACTTTAAATTTATTCAGCCATATCCTACCAAGGATTATATTGTATGACGAAAGTGCATTCACAACAAAAAAAAAATGATTATAGTGGTGGATATATTTTGGTGCTGAAGCGCGAATATTCACCATGATTTTTTGAATTGCAAGAAAGAGAACATGACTTTTTGTTTGTTTCCCTCAAATGGCGCCAAATTAGGGTTTTGATTAACCCACGAATTTTTACTTTGACTGTCGCTTTGCCGCCTTGATCTCGTCGGAAAACCTACAAATTAAAAGTCCATCGGAGTTGGGGCTCCGGGAGAAGTCTCTGATACTTAAGTCAGAACACTGATATAGAGGGAGAGAATTATTTTTAGAATAAATAACGTACCTTGGATATACTGGAACATGGCTTTAAAGACCTTCCAGGTTGTCAATCCTTAACTAATTAAACTTCATGAGAATTTTATCCTTTATTGGATTTAATATACTTCTAGAATACTCCGCTAGCAAAATTATTAATTGCCCTTCATTAATAGGGATCTACAAATAACATGTGGCAACTCGTCATTGATGGGTTATTTTTACCCACATCAACTATTTTCGTCTAAAATATATTATCTAACTGATAATGTATAACTAATTATTGATGAAAGATTAAATAAATTTAGAAATCTAAAATAGTAGCTCATCTATTTATGTAATATATAGATGACAGTATTCATCTTAAAATTAATGATTTATTTGTTTATATATTCATCCATTTATGTAATAGGTAAAATCTTATTTAAACTCAAATAATTATATTTATATAATTTTATAATAAAAAATTACTATATAATTAAATATTATTGTTATCATGCAAGAATATGAATTTTAAAGAACACTAACTAAACTAAAAAATGTATGAGAATAAGAGATAGTGGTAAGTCGATACTTATGATAGTAATAATGTAGATGATTTTTTTTTAAATCAAATAAAAGATAAAAAAGATAGTTTTTTTTCCTAAATTTTAGGTTTCAATTTCTAAATTTTAGTGTTAAAGGACTATTCCTAAATTTTAGTGTTGAGAGATCATTTTATGCTATTAATCTTAATAATTTGTTAGTAATTATCAAAATGTGTTAATAGCTAGTTGATGATAAGAAAATCAATCCAATCAAAATTTAGAATCATAAAAATATGTTCACCGTTAAAAGTTTTAAAAAAAAATCATCTATTAAAAATTTGATGAAATTAAAATCCGCATGTTCATTAATTAAATGGTGAAATATGGTCAAATTACTTTTATTTTTTAGAACAATTATGCTATTCAATATAATAAATTAATTGATTGGTATCAATTTTAATTATACTACCCATAACTATAAAAATATAGTGTATTGAAAAAAATTAGAAGGAATGTGTAATGGAGGATCCAAATCCGTGTTAATGGAATTAATCATTATTGAATGTCAAGTCTTTAATAAATTTAAACAATTTTGGACAACATGATCATCAAAAGGATAAGGTTATATTGAAACTAGTTGAGGATGAAACTTATCTATTTGCCAAATATTCTCTTTGACATGAATACAAACTATGGGGACAGACAGGGAATCTATCACATTATTTGTATAGCCATTCCTTTCTTTCTACTTGAGCAATAAAAGATGGAAGAAAAAACTCAAAAGTTTCCAAAGTTTTAGTTGAAAGTAACTTACCAAGTTATATCAACCACAAATGAGAACCAACATAATTATTGAAACACTATATACTTGATGGTCCAATGGCCCCAATCAAGCACCAGCTTTCCCCAAAATTATTCAAGTTGATTCTTAGAGTTCTTAAGAAAAATGAATATTAACGAGTCTCTAATGTCTTTAATACAAACATTTTTAGATATTTTTCTTTAACTATGTAACACTTCTGTCTCACATCGAAAGATAAAGGAAAAATTTGTCTGTATATAAGGAATTGAGTTACTATCAATAATACCTTTAGTCGTGACCTTTTGGGTGAGCTTGCGGTGGGCTAAGATGACCCAAGAAGATACTATTAGACCCTTAATTTAAGGCCTTGTTTGGATGGATTTGATTCGATTCGAACTTGGGATTTGACCCAAGATTTATTCCGGATTCGGGATTTGACCCGGGTTGTTACATATTACTTCAATTCTTAATTAGTGACAACTTTGATGAATCCTGTTTATCTAGAACCTCTATAAATTAATACTCGATAAATTAATAATCTCTCTAAAATAATATTTTTTCTCAGTCCAGGCTCGGGCTAATGGGATAAATTAATAATTTCTATAAAATAATAATTTTTAAAAAGACCCTTATATAAATATATGGTCCCATCAAAATCATAAATTAATAATTCTTTTAAATTACAAATATATCTAGGGTAATCTTGTAAAATATGATTATATTCTCGTTTGTTTTGTCTTGTAATTCAAATCTAATTGAATTTCATCCTTAATTTTTCTCATTGCGTCCAAAAGTTCAGGTGTTGCATTCTCGAATTGTAATAAAAACTTGCTTGTGTTTATATAGTAGTTCTCTTTATCATAATACATAGAATGTATTAAATTCTAGTACAATGAACTTATATATACAAATTAATTAAACTTAATGTGAATATAATTTTTTTTTTGAAATAAAATGTGAATGTAATTTGAAAAGGGGATACAATGAACATTATTTAATTATTAAAAATAATTAATATCACGTACAATAAATTCTATTATTACATTAATTTAATAAGTATGATAAATTGTATCAAAAAAAGTATGATATAAACATCAATAAAATGCAATAATTTTAATGTAATTAAATTTATGTTCATCGAATAGAAAAACACTCTTTAAATTAATAAATTATTAATTTATCGATTAAATAATAACTCTCTAAATTAATAAAAAAATCCAGTTTTAACAGTATTAATTTATAGAGGTTCTACTGTAATTTCTTTGATACAAGACTCTGATTGTATGTCAACAAAATTAAATTAATTTCTCTCTCCGGGCGCGCCATCCAAATTCCTGTGATGGATAAACCCAGATAGAACAAATCTATCTCGGGAGCTAATCAAATTTACTGGACTAGGAATGAGGCTGTTTACCCCTTTCCCAGAATCACTATGTAATGGACTAATTATAACTTCCTAAAAATATACGGATCCGACTCCTTTAGAGTTCTCAGGATACTCTAAAATTTGACGGATTAGTGCATAACCTTCGTCCGTCAAACAATTTAACCAACTGTTAGAACAAAATACAGTCTGTCAAATACTTTACCAAAATATTGAATCTAACTAACTTTAATAATGAATCTTTTTCTATCTATTTAAGAGAGAGAATGAACATATAGAAAAATGATCTATAACATATAGTACTAACAAAACATTTTGATGTATATAGAAAATAGTGAAGTACTCCGTTCTTGACTAAATTTCTATCATTTTACTCATATGTGAGGTTTGGTTCGCCAAATAGAATTTTGATGTAATGCAATAGTTTACGTAATGTAATAGTAATAGGTTATTACGACATATTTATTTGATTCATTCTTGATATTTGTATAGTAATTATAATATTATTACATTTTGTTCAAAATTATATTTAGTTCACTAAATAATATGATTGTATATAATAAATAAATTAAATTATAAATTAAAATGTCAAATCAATTGTAATGATTATTGTTTTGTCTTTTATTGCCTATTACAGTACAAACGTAATGAGTTAATACATTAATCGATGGGTATAATGAAAAAAAAATCAAATTAACGTAATCGTATTACGTCGGTAATGTACTATTGCATGTACAGATGAACCAAACAAAAAACATAGAATTCAAACCTCTTCCCGTGGATGGAGGGAGTTGGTGTACTATATATAGTTCAATGCACACACTGTATTTTCTCATCAAATTAATTGCTTACTAACAAAATTAAAAGGAAGAAGAGCTAAGTGAAGATTAGTCATGAAGAAGAAAAGCAATGGATAGTAGTTTGGTGATGATGAGAAAGTCGAGGGAAATTGTAGGCAGTTTATATTCAAAAGTTTTTAATTACCAACAAGCTCCCTTTGCTAAGGTATTACATGGGTTTCAGCTCCATCCAAACTCCTCCTCCTCATCAAATTGATCAAGAACGAGCTAGTTCAGTAGAAGAATTACAAGGCTTGATGGTGGTTTCAAGAGCAACACCTCAGAAGCCAAAGCCAACCTCTAGCAAAGGTCCTAAAGGCAACTAATCAACTGACTAAACTTTCAATATATATATATATATATATATATATATATATATATATATATATATAATACTTCTATGTGCACTAATTTTGCAGGAATATGGAGAAAGAATATGTGCATGAACTTTTTTTTCTCTATTAATAATACAGTTAGTGCCCATGCACAACCGTTAATGCACATAGAAATATTTGTCTAATTTATTAGTTGATTGACCTACATGGTGCCAGCCGGAGAGAGAAACCACCATAGCTAAATTAGTTCAATATTAGCTTGCTTAATTCAAGTTTTAGCTCTCTCTCTCTCTCTCTAGTCTCTATATATATATATATGTGTGTGTCAACGTAGACATATTGCTAACGAATTTACGGTTCGGTTCGTCCTCATTAACTTCTTGGGCATCGACTCATGGTGAAAAAATACTTTCATTGTTGTGAAACAAGAAGCCTTCACATTTTAATACACATTTAATTTATTTAGAACTATTAGAGCGGGATTCATTTTGATATATATATATATATATATATATATATATATATATATATAAAAAAAATCAAAAGAATGATAATATATTTTTTTTTCACTCTCAAAGATCAATAAGCCATATGCATGCATGCATATTAGTTACTGCCAAAGTTAGGATGTGCTTGATCAGAATGATTTTTGTTTATGTACTTTGACAAATTATTAATATGAAAATGAAGCAACTACTAAAAAAATAATTAAGAATACATAACGGAATTTTGTGATAGTTTTTAAAAATATTAATCACAAAAGATAATAATTTGTGATGGATTTTTTGATCAATCACAAAATAATATATAGTATATTTGATGGCTCTTAGTGATGGCTAATTTTACCATCAATGTATTATAATTGTGATGGTCATGTCAATCACTAAATTTTTTAGGCAAAATAAATTATTTTTTTTGTGGCGCATTAAGCCATCACTTATGGATATACCCTTTTCTTGATTATATTTAAGCTATTACTAATATTTTAATGAAAGAAATAATCAAAACAATAATTTATGACGGTCATGACAATCATTAAAAAAGATAGATTTCTGACTTTTATTTGCAATTACAAAAAGAAAGTATTTTATGATGAAATTTTCAAGCCATCACAAAACAATAAAATATATAATAGCTTTCAGTGATGACTAATTTTATCATCATTATAGAGTATTTGTGACTGTCATTGCAATCACCAAATCTTATGTGGGACTAATTTTGTTTAGTAAGTCAATTCACATATGTTTTTTTTTATATTTTGTTTTAAAATTATAATTATGATTTGGGCTTTGGGCTTTGGTGTAGTGTAATACTCGTTATTTAGTTACAAATGAGGGGAGGGTTCGACCTACAAGTATCATTTGATACAGTTAATATAGTAAAATAAATTGTCCGTAAAAAGAGATTTACGTTCTTATTTTTGATTCTTAAAGTCATATGTTTTTTTGTGATGACTTTGACAATCACAATAAATTATGTGTTAGTGTGATTATATTAATCATTACAAAAATACTAAGTATTTGTATGATTGTCAAAATCATCACAAAAGACTTTCACGATAAGGGTATATAAGACGGCCTCCGTGACGGCTAAAGTCATCGCAAAAACCTTTTAATGTTGATTTTTTGAATTTATGTAATAAATTTAAGCCATCACAAAATGCTATTTTTGTAATTTGTGGTGCACTATTTTATGTCATTAGAGATCAATCTTAGTGCATAATTGTTAGTGTAATATACTTTTAATAGAAGCTTATACCGACAAATGATCAGACTCAAAATGCACTTATTTTTCCCTCTCTTTCTGCATGCCTGAAGCTCCATCTCCCTTGAACTATAAAGTGGCTAACAAGGCGAATAGTCTTTCATTTTTATAATTACTCCATTCGGTCTAATTAATATAAGGCCAATTAATTAACTAAAAACATTACATGTTTCTCCATGTAAGTAACATAATTTTGTTATCTTATCCCGCAAATATCCCTTGGATGTCCTTTTGGTAGATTAGTACTAAACGTGGTTTTCAATTTTTTGTTGATTTATATTTTCTTTAAATATCAAAATTTACATTTGACATAATTTTTCTCAATAAACTTTTTGTATAATATATTTTATATTTTGAAATTTAATATTAAAAATATATATTCAGAAGAATAATGTCTATGTAGCAAACTTTAGTTATTATTTTCAACAAAAAAAAAGTATTTGGCATTTGTTTTGTCAGCCAAACTCTATATTATTTAAAAATAAAATTTCATAGATTAATTACAACCCATTATACATACAACATCTCCACACACATGAAGTTACAAATCCAAAACTAAACTCTAAAACCCACCCATGAAATACTACACAAAACAGTCCCAATCTATTAAGTGGATATATAAAAGACGTGGATCATATTCGAAATGATGGAGTAATCGATATATATATATACACACACACACACACAATAAATAAGACAAAATCGTTATTCAACCTTAAATTTTAGGAGTGGCCCTCCAACTCTAAATTTTAAAAACTGAAAAATAAAATTTAGTAAAAGAAACTATTTTTTCATATGTTATTAATTTAATTTCAAAATCTTTTCATCTACATTCTTACTATCATAATTATCTACTTACCACTATCTCTTATACTTATATATTTTTAAATTTAGTTAGTATTCTTTAAAATTCATATTATTGATAACAATAATATTTTATTATATAATATTTTTTTATTATTAAATTATACAAGTATAACTATTTGAGTTTAATTAAGATTTTATTATTACATAAATAGAGGAACATAGGAATATAGAAAAAAAATAAATCGTTTTAAAAAAGGAATACTATCATTTATATTATATAAGTAGAAGAATTATTAATGTAGATTTTTAAATTTATTTATTTTTCATCAATAATTAGTTATACATTATTAGTTAAAAAGAATATTTCAGGTGGAAATATTTTCTTTATATAAAAATTATTTTACACAATATTAATCAATTATTAGTAGAATTAATATATTAGTATAGTATAATATAAAAAAGTATAAATAATACAATAATTTTATAACAAAACAAAGTCTGTGCTTCGCACGGGATCATAAGCTAGTTATTTTTAAAAATATAGTTAATTTGTATAATAATGTTCTACAAGTACACCATTTTTGCAAGCATTGCACAAATATTTATATATTAAAAACACTAATGGCTAGGTCAGTCTAGGGTTGTCAATGAGTCAAATATTAATCTTGACTTGATTTGATTCAGTATAATTTATTAGATCAAAGTTTCGGCTTATTTATTTATTGATATGTGATAATTTGATTCATTGGATCAATATTTCAAATGGGTCAAACCATGGATCTGATTTGATTTGATTGACTGATCTACCAAAATAAAAGAAAATTCCGCCCTATTTACTCGATTGAAACACCTGGCGAGCGAAAATTCTGTTTCTACTTCTGCAAACCAAATAAAAGTAAAAAGAAACATAATTATTTCACTCTAACCTGTATACGTTTTGCTTGTTGTATACTTGTATTTGCTTGATAATGAAAAGATACATAAAATTGATATCCAAATTTCGTTAATTACATGTACTCTAAAAAATTCATTCTATAATATATATATATATATATATATATATATATATATATATTATTGATAAAGCACTTTATATTATTAGTTAATACTCCCTTCGTTCTAAAATTAGATATACATTTTGACTTTAAGAGTCAATTCACGAAATTCTAAAATTCAAAATTAATATGAAGTTATTTAGTTTTAGTACAAATAAATATAATAATTATAAATTAACTATAAAGTATTACTAATTATCATCTTTGTTGTTTTCAAAACTTGAACAAAATTATATCAATTTTGAATTTTACGACTTTATAAATTAATTTTAAAAAATCAGAATATATCTCTAATTTTAGAAGTGGGGTACTACAATTATTAGAATGATAAAACACCAAAATCGTTCCTTGGCCATTTGACTTAATCCTAAGAAGCTTAGAGCTATTCATAAAGACAAAGGTCACCCGATCCCACTCCCCTGTTCACCCTTCTCTTATGTTCTAATATTCTTAATTGTCATATTCTTATTGCTCTCTGTATTTTAATTTTATTCATTAATTCTTTTTAATTTATAGAAATTGATATATTAAAATTAGGGTGAGAAAGTATAAAATTTTAGAGAGATTTAGTCAAATTCTTTCATAATTTAATATAATTACAACAAAAAAAAACAATGAAATGGATCGATTTAGATCAGGGTCCGTATTATTGGATCAAGTGAATCATAAGACAAATCAATGATCCATTACATGATGAATCAAATCATTGATCCAGTATCACACTTGATGGATCATATTAGATCAGAGTATAATTTGTTCTGATTTGACTCATTGCCAAGCCTAGGTAAGTCACACTTAGACACTAATCAACATGTATCTCAAATGTCTTCCGATTAGGAGTTGAAATAAGAAAGATGTAATAGAATTAATTATTATTGAATGTCTAAGTCTTAATAAATTTGAAGAATTTTGGGCAACTTGATCATCATAAGGATAAGGTTATATTGAAATTAGATAGTTAAGTATGAAATTTATTTATTTGCCAAAGAGTCCTGCTACGATGACAAATTTATATTGATATTAGATATCGACGTATATGGATATACATGGGATATGAGGGAATTAATAAGGAACCCACACATTATTATTCTATCTTATCGCTTAAAGTTCTACGTTAGTCGCAATACAACTTCGTAATAAAATTTGTCAACATATATATCATTTTTCTTTGAAAAATATTCTCTTTGAAATGAATACAAACATTAGGTACAGACGCCATCTATCCCATTATTTGTAATATAGCCATTACTTTCTTTCTACTTGAGCAATAAAAGATGGAAGAAAAAACTCAAAAGTTTCCAAAGTTTTAGTTGAAAGTAACTTAGCGAATGTATAATATATCCACCACAAATGAGAAACCAACATAATTATTGAAACACCATATATACCTGATGGCCCAATGGCCCCAATCAAGCACCAGCTTTCCCCCAAAAAATATTCAAGTTGGTTCTTAGAGTTCTCAAGAAAAATGAATATTAACGAGTCTCTAATAACTTTAATACAAATATTTCTAGATATTTTTCTTTAATTACTTCAATTCTTAATTAGTAACAACTTTGATGAACCATGTTTATTTTGAAAAGAAACGAAAGAAAAAAAGTATAAGCATACCATCCAACAACATTAGATCTTAAACACGTTTATATATATTATTCATTTGTTTCTCTTTTATAATTTTTTTGATACGAGATTCTGATTCACTTGTGTATGTCAACAAAATTGAACTAACACAATAAAAATTCACAAGAAATATAACAACCCCCCCAAAAAAAAAAAAGTTTAATAGGTTGCCTACATGAAAGGAGGGAGCTAATCAAATTAAGTTATTGGACTAGAAATGAGGTGCCCTTTTCCAGAATCACTGTGTAATGGACTAATTATAACTTCCTAAAAATATAAGAAAAAAAAACGTTGCTCAGTACCGAATAATTCTTCAACATCCCCATTTAGGTTATTAGACAAGTATGGATTATTGAAAATAATAAGATACATATTTGAATATTTCTCTTGAATATTGCAATATTATTAATATAATTGAAGGGAATTTTTTTCAAAAGAAAAAGGATTATGGGACCGTCGTATGACTTGAACATGTTCCCTCGGTCCGCTGTTTAAGTCAAATAAAATGAATGGGGATAGAGCATACGGCCGTTGATATTTAACCGTTTGTTAAATTGTTTGACAGACTAATACATAACTCTCGTCCATCAAACAGTTTAACAGACTGTTAGTAACAAAATACATTCTGTCAAATATTTTAACAAAATATTGAATCCAACCAACTTTAGTTACAAATTTTTTCTATGCAAGAGATAGAATGAACATACAGAAAAATGATCCATAATATATAATACTAACAAAACGTCTAACAAAACATTTTTACGTATATAGAAAATAGTGAAGTACTATCATTACTCGTACTACTACTTTTGGGAGGTGCCATTCCTTATAAAATCCTAGCTAGCCAGACCATGGAGTAATTAAGAGAAGAATTAATTAAAAAGGGGAAGAATAAAAAATGGAGATAACTTCAGAAGAGTTAATGAATAGGGAAAGTAAAGTAGTATACTATTCTTTCGGCAGGAGTCTCTGGTATTTCCTGCAAGGCTGCAACAAATCATCAAAGCTATGCTAAGGTGCCTGGGTTTCATATCAAAAACTGCCCTACCAGATCGATCAAAACTTTCTCCTTATCAAACACTAGGCTTTGCACACATTCCACACAGGTTTAATTTGCTATACATACATACATACATATATATATATAATGTGCGTAACTGTGGATGTCCATGTTCATGAAGCACCTGCACTATGCAATGGAGAGAGATGTTACACGTCAAACCCTGAGATTTTTATCAAGCTCGATATTCATGAATATGATGATGCATGAGCGTGTGTAGTTATGATTCCTATGGAGTCCTTCGTCCTTTCCTTAATAGTTATTACCCTAGTATACAATATTTCTTTGTCATAGCCCCTCCTTATGCTTCTTCAAGTCAAGTGCACTCCTTAATTCCAATAAGCCTCTCTCTGTCTCTAATAGGAATTAAATGGTAGGATTTCTCACAAGCTAGCTCAAAGAACATGCACCTCAAGGCATGTGAATACTGTCTTGTGCTCAACAAATTCACCTTCTTATGCGTGTTTATGTTGAGATGCATACCTTCCTTCCTATGCACATGCGAAGACTAAATTATACTCCCTCCTCACAAAAAGTCTCATCTAAAAAATTTGCAAATATTTTTATTCTATGTATCCCTAAATATAATAAGATGTTAATCTCCTAATGTAGTATGTCTGGCATAAAATTAACATGAACATGAAGATATTGCGTCATTTATACTATTATACTATTATCATTAAAATGTGAACTCGTTTGGTGGAACAAAAGAATATTACAAATAGAATTGTTTTTGTGGAACGAATATATTTCACTGCATATCTGGGCAATCTAGAAAATTTGCATGTCGGGACAATCCAGGCATGTTATTTTTTTGGGCCTTGTTCCAGTTGGGACATTGAGACTTTCTATTTAGGGTCTGAAGACTCTGAACCGGGAAGAAATCTTTCTTCGTAGATACAAGACATTCATTGCTGATCTAAAAAAGATTTCTCCCGCGGACGTTTTGTAATGCATACTTTTTCCTTCTTATTTTCCCGGATAGGTAGAAAGGAATTCATGGCATGCATCATAACAAACTAATCAGATCTTAGTATCCAAAAAAAGCTAAGGAGAGGAAATAAGCTAAATATAAAGTAAAGAAATGGTCCTACCGCCGTCCCTTCCCCTTCAGAGTCCTTGCAAGTTAAAAGAGAAGGAAAACAAATTTTTTACTCTTAGTGGTTAGTCCAACCCCAGTCTACTACTAGGTGGTTCCAATTATATAATTTTGACTTGTTTTCCTCTTTCTCCAACTTCAGAATTGACAAAAAGACTTTATGCTACACTTAAAGCAAAAACAAATAACAAGTAACAACATTCTCCCTAGCAAGCTGAATATTATGTAGAATAAAATTCTAGCAATAACAATCGAATAATTATTCCAGAGGAAGAGAAAACATATGCACGCACAAAAATTTAAAAAAAAAAGAAAAAAAAAAGAAGGAAGAGAGATAAAATATCCAAATATACAATATGAAAATTAGGAAGAATAAATATAAATTCCTAGTTCTCTTGACCTATTTTTGGAGGTCACTAATAACTCAGCCAAAACATGGCAAAAGGGAGGCATATCTAATGTTGCTCTCGCCATAAGGTTGTGCTTAGGACCTAAACCTTAGCTCGTGACTTCAAATAGTTGAGAGCCATCCTGGAAAATTTGGTGAGGGTGAAAAACATTTGCAGGACAGCACGGCCTTTTACAATGCCCTCTTTTATGCTCCTTGCAGTTCTAGCCAACACTGGTCCTGTTGCCTTGGTTTCTATTGGGATTACCTCCTGCATTGATACTAATCAAGTAAAGGTGAAGTAAACTTCATCGTCTTATTAGCATTTTGGGGAGTCAAACTGAAGCAAAAAATGCTACAGATTATATTATTAACCTGATGGAGACATGTTCGTCAACTGTCGCAATCTTTCCTCTGCCACACGAACAGCTCGAGTAGAGCTTTTAACACCTTGAGTTATCTCTTGACTGCACAACAAATCAAATGAGCAATGTTCCATAAACTGATTCGAGGTAAATGTACAGACATAAGGATTCAAATTTTCATGCTAACCCCAAATCACTGAGCTCCATTGTTAGATCACTGATCTCCATTCCAGATAATCGAACTGCCGCCATTGTGTCAGGGAGCTCTTCTCTTGTGACATCGAGTAGCTTCTCCAGTGACTCTGCTGCTCTTTTAAATGCCTTCAGTATATTAAAATATGCAAAATATATAAATGAACAAATGATTACTGTTGGGTTCGGGATGCCCGACCCGGATGGTAGTCCCGACCCGGTATGGAGTGTCCGAACTCATTTGGGGATTTTAGTTGGGATAAAGTGATCCAGTTAAGGAAATTACTTTCTAACTGGGTTGACTTATATATTGACTGGAGCATTTATTATGATTTGGTTGATGGAGACATATGCTTTATTCTGTCAAGTGGGACCAGGCGTGATGATGACATAAGGAGGTATATATACAAGGCTTCCCTCTCGGATTCGAAGGTAATGCAAAACTAAACACTAAACTAAATACCTCCATTGTTATCAAAACCTTGATACAGCCTGTACTAATTCTCACGCCTGAGCTATCCCCCGGTGGTAAAACCACCCGGAACTCTGAGTGTGGTATCGTTATTGTGCAGGATTAGCGCATTTTGTAGTGACTGAAGTGTGCAGACCAATCTTGGCGTTAACATTGGCGCTAGAAGGAGGGCTTTGGTGTTAGTTCACAGTCACTTTTAAAACGAGAAAACAGATATGGTGAATACAGCCCATAACGGAGGGGAAGGATCTGCTGGTTCCCATACGCCAACTCGTAGGTCGGTCCTTGACCGACTTAGGTCGTCGGCTAGGGAGAGGTTGGGGCCAAGGGGCCGGACTAGGATCCCTTTGCAAGTCCAATCTGCCCCGGTTCGTCGTCGTCTGTTTCACACAAACCAGCAGACGCCAGAACCTTCGGCTCATATGACTGCCAACCCAGCTCGAACCCTTGTTCATTCAGGCAGTAATGCCGATCATGGAGATAAACGGCAATGGATCCTGACCCAACGAAGGGCAAGAGATCAGGAAGTAATGGAGGCCTTACGCCAACAGCAGCGAGAAATAGCTGAGCATTTGGCCAGGCTGGAAGGACAGGAGGAGGTTTCATCAAGCCGACCCCCTGGCCGACAGAACACTGACAGGAACCAGTCCAGGACTAATCGTTCGGATGGTTCCGAACCAGTTCGGAGCAGGCGTCAGAGCCGCTCCCCAGTTCGGAGCAGGCGTCAGAGCCGCTCCCCAGTTCGGAGCAGGCGTCAGAGCCGCTCCCCAGTTCGGAGCAGGCGTCAGAGCCGCTCCCCAGTTCGGAGCAGGCGTCAGAGCCGCTCCCCGGTTCGGAGCCGGCGACATAACCGCTCGGAGAATGAGAGCAGGCGAGATAGTCGCTCCCCAATCCGTAGCAGGCATCAAAGCCCTTCGCGCCTGATGAGCCGGCGTCAGAGCCGCTCCCCTGATCGCAGAAGGCACAGAAGCCGCTCATAGGACCGAAGCAGGCCCAGGAGCCGCACTCCGGATCGGAACAGGCGGATAAGCCGTTCTCGACACGGTAATATTAATGAAGGAAGGGGATCCGGTTCGGGTGGCAGGCCTCGGTCGCCACCCCGAAGAAGCGAAACCGATCCCGTTGTTATACGATTGGCTGAGTTAGAAGAAAAACTAGCCGCGGTGGTTCAGGCCAGGGAGTTGCCGAACGTAACAAATTCACCTTTCACTAGGGAGATCGAGCAGGTCAAAGCAGACAAGACCAAGAAAATGCCTCCCCTAGACTCTTATGATGGTACTGGCGATCCCTATGATCATACTCACGGCTATAACCAAGTGATGAATTATTATGATCATCCGGATGCTGCCAAGTGCCACATGTTCGTCACTACTCTGAAGCTTGCAGCACGGGAATGGATGGCATCCCTCCCCCCGAACTCTATTGGATCATGGCAAGACCTAAGTGATAAGTTTCATGCGCGATTTGGGAGCAATAAGAAGAGAGGAAAGCTAACCACTGCTCTGACGCAAGTAAAACAGAGATCGGGTGAAAGCTTGGGTGAGTATGTGAAGAGATTCCGCGATATGGCTGGTGGTACCGTGACTAGTTTTGAATGTGCAGCAAGCAGTCGGGTTCTTCACGACTGGGTCTGGATGCCACGAGGTCGAAAGACTTGTGGAAAGATCTCATTCTTAATCCACCAACAGATTTAGCCGAAACCTATGGTCGAGCTGAAGGACTTATCACCATAGAAGAAGCCTACAAAAGCTTAAATCCTCAAGCCCGGAATGAGGATAATTCAAAACCGAAAGATAGGAATTACACTCCTCGGCCCAGCGGCCAACCGAAAGGCAACTTCTATGGCGGATCTGGGTCGGGAAATGGCCAGGGAGGGGCTAATTCAGGAGGTGGCAGACCGCCATTCCCGAAGAAGAATGTGAATAAGGTATATACCCCTCTCACTAGAGATCGGGCAAGGATTCTTGAAGAGATTAGGAATCAACCCTCATTTGAATCGTGTCCGACCGCAACCCGATCCCACCGGGGCAACCCCAACCGGTATTGTGAATATCATCAGACTTCTGGTCATGATACCGAGGATTGCTATAATCTAAAGGATCTGATTGAAAAGAAAATCCAAAATGGTGAGCTGGTGCAGTATGTGGTGGGACGGCAGGATTCCACTTCGGAGGGCCGAAGAGGGTCAAACCGAGAAAGGCGTCTCGAGGCCCCACCCCCACCGAACCCTCCAAGAAATTGTGTTGATGTCATCACTGGAGGGTCGTTCGGGAAGAAAGTTGGGAAAAAGAGAAGGGGCCTGATGGATGCCGTGTTGTCAGTTTCGGAACGGCCTCCGGTTAGAGATCGCCCATTTCCCAATACGGTGATATCATTTACCGAGGAAGATTACCCCTCGGAACCAATTGATCCCCATGAAGGGGCTCTAGCCATCACAGCCCAGGTCGGGTCAATGGATATGAAACGAATAATGATCGATAATGGATCTTCGGTCGACATATTGTTTACTCATGCTTACAATAGGTTAGATCTGGGGGGAGCGAAGATGGAAGTGGGTCAGGAATCTCCGTTGTATGGCTTCAGCAACGATCCTGTTCGCGTGGCCGGAACCGTGGAGCTACCGGTTATCTTTGGCACGGCACCGAGGCAGGTGGAAATCATAGTCAGATTCTTTGTGGTCCAGATAGATTCGGCCTACAACGCCATTTTGGGTAGACCCACTTTGGCAGCCCTTCAGGCGGTTACCTCAATAGGTCACTTCAAGATTAAGTTTCCGACCTCGGAAGGGGTCGGCGAGGTAAAGGATGATCTGGACATGGCACGCAGATGTTATCGGAATTCATTGATATCCTCGGCAGTTGGGGTCAGCAAACAGAAACAAACAATGGCTATAGAGGTGGAGCCGTTCACTGAGGGAAATTCCGAACCATTAGCGTTGCCCGCCGAAGAGACAGAAGAAGTAGAGTTGATTGTTGGAAGGAGTGATAAGCTGATCAAGATAGGTTCGGGGCTGGCGGAGCCATTTCGGACTAATCTAATCGAGCTGCTTCGGGTATATGCGGACATTTTTGCATGGGAGCCTTCTGACATGCCCGGAGTCGATAGATCGGTGGCAGTTCATAAACTGTGTATTGACCCTTCTAAGAAACCTATCCGTCAGAAAAGAAGGATCTTCGCCCCTGATAGGCAAAAGATCATTGACGATGAGATTGCCAAGTTGCTAAAGGCGGATTTCATTTATGAAATTGATTATCCGGAGTGGTTAGCAAATGTGGTGCTGGTGCGGAAGCAGAATGGCAAATGGAGAGTCTGCATAGATTACACCGATCTGAATAAGGCGTGTCCGAAGGATTTTTACCCTCTTCCGCACATCGACCAGCTGATTGATGCAACTTCAGGGTTCGACATGCTCAGCTTCATGGACGCCTTCTCTGGATATCACCAGATCTCCATGGACAAGAAAGACATGCCGAAGACGGCGTTCATTACGCACCGAGCAATATACGCTTACAAGAAAATGACGTTCGGATTGCTTAATGCGGGAGCTACATATCAGAGAATGATGAACTATGTGTTCGCCAAGTTATTAGGTCGAAGCATGGAGGTATATGTTGATGACATGATTGTCAAAAGCATGGGAGTTCGGAACCACCTGGATGACTTGGAAAGCTGCTTTGAGACAGTTAGAAAGTACAAGCTTCGGCTGAACCCGACTAAGTGTACCTTTGGCCTTGGTTCGGGTAAATTTCTGGGGTATTTACTCAGCAAGAGGGGGATCGAAGCTAACCCGGAAAAGATTAAAGCCATTTTAGACATGAAGTCTCCCCAATCTTTTAAAGACGTTCAGCGATTGACCGGTAGAATTGCTGCGCTTCGGAGATTCATGTCGAAATCGGCGGAGCGATGTCTACCCTTCTTTAACACTTTGAAAGGACCAAAGAATGAAAAAACCTTCCAGTGGACTTCAGAGTGTGAAGATGCGTTCCAAGGAATAAAAAGGTATCTCTCCTCAGCTCCGCTTTTGGTAAAACCTCTTCCTTCGGAACCCTTGTACCTGTATCTGGCGGCGAGCTCATTGGCCGTAGGAGCTGTATTAGTTCGGGAAGTAGGGGGCAGGCAATGCCCCGTCTACTACGTCAGCCATGTACTTCGGGATGCCGAAACCAGATACCCCAACTTGGAAAAATTTGCTTATGCGCTCGTGATAGCTAGTAGGAAGCTGAGGCACTATTTCCAAGGAAGATTGATGGTAGTGTATACTGATCAACCTTTGAAGAAAGTCATGAACAAGCCAGATTTGTCGGGACGCCTCTCTGCTTGGGCAATGGAGTTGACTCAGTTCATCATAGAATACCATCCTCGAACCGCCATTAAAGGTCAGGCATTGGCCGACTTCATTGTGGAATGCTCGTTTACCGAACCCGATGCAGATGATAATACACAGATTGTGAGTTCGGTATCGGCTAATCAGACAGGTCGTACATCATGGACATTGTATGTGGATGGCTCTTCGACTTCGGATGTCAGTGGAGCAGGGGTCATTTTGATTAGCCCGGAGGGATTTAAGGTCCAACAGGCCATTCGCTTTGAATTTAAGGCGACCAATAATGAGGCGGAATATGAAGCCATTTTGGCCGGATTGCGGTTGGCAAGAAGCTTGGAAGTGAAGCACTTAATCATCTTCAGCGATTCTCAGTTAGTGGTTAAGCAGATATTGGGAGAGTACGAAGCCCGGGGGATAGGATGACGAAGTACTTGGCTGCAGTTAAAAACCGACTGCATTATTTTGAATCGTATAGTGTACAAGGAGTAGGTCGGGAAAATAACACCATAGCCGATGCCTTGGCGAAATTGGCAACAACAGAAACTACTTCTTTTGGTGGGTCGGTGTACTTGGAAATTCTGGGCGACTCAAGTATTCAAAGGTCAGAAGTGTTCCCAATAGAAAGGATGGACTGTTGGCTCACGCCATATATTTCCTATCTGGCGGATGGCGTCCTCCCTTCGGATCGGTTAGAAGCCAAGAAAGTTAAACATCGAAGTTCGTTCTTCATCTTAATCGATGGAGACTTATACCGAAGGGGGTTTTCTTCACCGTTGCAGAAGTGTTTGACCCCTTCCGAAGCGGATTACGCACTTCGGGAAGTCCACGAGGGTATATGTGGAGACCATATGGGCGCTAAGGCATTAGCATACAAGATCCTGAGGCAGGGTTATTATTGGCCAACCATCTTCCAAGAATCTAAAGAATATGTTAAGAAGTGTCCTAAGTGCCAGCTGAATGGAACAATCCCTCACCAACCTCCCGAAGAGTTGTACTCAGTCTTATCACCTATTCCGTTTGCTGTGTGGGGGATTGATATTCTGGGACCATTGCCAAAGGCTAAGGGGCAGGTTAGTTTTGTTATTGTGGCAATCGACTATATGACGAAGTGGGTAGAAGCCAAACCTCTCAAAGCGATTACAGAACAGGAATGTCTTAAATTTCTCAAGGAATTTGTCGTATATCGCTTCGGCATTCCAATGGTAATAGTATCGGATAATGGGAGGCAGTTTGTAGGTGCAAAGTTCGAAGAATTTCTCACAGATCTGGGAGTTCAGCACAGGAAGACTTCGGTGGCCCATCCTCAGTCAAACGGCCAGGTAGAAGTCACTAATAGAACTCTTCTCAATGGAATTAAAAGGAGGTTGGATGAAGCCAAAGGAAGATGGCCCGAAGAGTTGCTTAGTATGTTATGGGCATATCGGACAACAACCCGAACGACGACAGGGGATTCGCCTTTTCGTCTCGCTTATGGGACCGATGCCCTTGTTCCTGTTGAGATCGGATCCCCATCACTTCGGGTCAGTCAATTTAAGGAGTTGTATAATGACGAAGGTCTTCGCCTCAACCTGGATTTGTTAGATGAGGTTAGAGAGTCAGCTTTAATAAAGTTGGCGGCTTATCAGAGGAGGACTGCCAAGCACTACAACAAAGGGGTGAGAATAAGAAGGTTTGAAGTTGGTGATCTGGTGCTTCGAGAGGCTGCAGCATCGACTCCTCAAAATTCAGGCAAGCTTATGCCAAACTGGGAGGGACCGTATGAAGTTATTGAAGTACCCAAGCCATGGACTTACCGGCTTCGGACTATGGATGGTTCGGATATTAAGAACACATGGCATGCTGGGAGACTTAGGAGATATTACCAGTGAGTCATAGTCATTTCTTTTTACCGATTATGTAAATATTTATGTCTATTGAAATGAAATGATATCGGATTATATAGTCAAAAGATGTTGAATAATTTCATTAATGTTCATTGGAGTTACAAGTTATACCAATTACATTTGAAAAAGAAAAAGCGAGTAAAATAGAAAATAATCCTATTGGGTTGGAGGAGGTAGTTCTTCTGGTTCTTCTTCATCGTCCGAAGAGTCAAGGATAGAAGTATCTAACCCCGCAGCCGTCATCTTCTCCTTGATCTTCTCTTTGTGGCTTTGGTACCCTTCGGAGAACTGCATGATGACCTTATCGGCCAGTTCGGGAGATGCCTTATACTCTTCTATTATTTGAAGTCTGGTCTCTTCGGACAGTGGAAGTCCTTGATTCTTCAGTTGGGCGTTTTCCTCCTCCAGCGAATTGAGAGCGAGAATCAGATCGGACATTTTGGAGTGTGTCTGCTCCATTTGTTCTTCGAGGGCTGCAATAGCCTCTTTCTGGTCGGCATCATTCTCCTTCAGTAAGACCCGTTCTTCCATGAGTCGATCGATTTGCTTCTCATGTTCAACGATCTCTGTTTGGAGGATGTCGACCCGATTCCGAAGTTGATAACTCTCCCGACTGGCTTCGGTGAGTTTATCCTTTGTGCCGACATGAAGTTCCCTTTCCTTCTCCAGATCAGACTTCAAAATCTGAACGTCGCTCTTTAGGGCTTCATTCGCTGCCTCAATATCCCTGTTCCTTTCGGTTAATTTGAGCAAGGATGGGAGAGATCGGGCGAACACTGCGCTGGACTGTAAAAAATGTGTGTTAGTTAGGTGGATCAAGTAGCAAAGTAACTGTCTATAACAATGACGAAAGCAGAATTACCTGGAATTGAAGTCTGATGAAATCTTCAAGGAATTGGTCTAGGTTATGATTTCTGAATCGCTCGTTATCGGCTGGCATAATGAAGCGTTCAAGAAGATCATAGGGAAAAGGGTCAGAGCGGTTTTGGGGCCAAAGGGTTCGGGGTTTGGATTGATTGCTGGTAGAAGGAGCCGAAGCCCGGGGATCGGGTAAACTGACTCCACCTGGATGGATTTTGGTCTGATGCGTGGGTGCGGTCGGAAGTGCTGAACTGGTCGAAGGCTCTTTACGAGGCCTCTTTGCCAAAGGCTCCAGTACTTCGTCCTCAGTCTCTTCCTCGTCGATAATTCCCAGCGTAATGGGGTCGGGAATCACCACGGGCGTCTTCAATGGCTTGGGCGGCGCTTTCTTCTTGAGTTGTTTTTTCTTCATCAAGGCCATCTTTTCCGACCTGCTCATCTCCAAAGTGTTCTTCTTGAGGACTTGAGCCATTGGGATGGCTGTTATCGGGCGGGCGGCTATTGGCACTTGATTTAATGGCTCTTCATCTAGAGTCTCTTCGGGATCGACAAGACTTGGTTCGGTAAGTCGGGGTACGGTTCGGCCGACTTCAGTTGGGGCGGTTGGCTTGATGAGAGTCACTGAAATGTGAAGATTGTTAAACGTCAGATCTAGTTAAAAGAAATTATTCGCAAGGAAGTCAAGGATTGAGGTTTTGATTTGGTTCTTACATCCGTGGTCGTACAACCAGGTATGATTGCCGAGGAGCTCGAAGTCCCACTCCTCGTCGGGCATCCTGTTGATGAATTGTTTGAACTCAGCCGATCGCAACGCCTCGACATTATTAGTGTTTTTGGCGAAGCCGATCCAATCCGATATCAAGCTGGTATCGGGCCCCTTGATGTAGAACCACTGGGAATGCCATCCTTTATTGTTGGTCGGGGTCTTCATGAAAGATCGTTTCTGAGCCCCTTTGACAGGCAGCTTGCTGATCTGCTGAAACCCTGACTCGCGAGATCGGATCACGGTGAACAGGGCGAAGAAAAAATCCAGGGTCGGTTCGACCTGGCAATCATGGCAGAAGGCGATGAAGCATACCAAATGGATGAAGGAATTTGGGACTAGCTGGGCGAGCCCGACCCCGACAACACTAAGAAATGTGAGCATGAAGGGGTTAAGGGGAAATCTGAGCCCATATTTTAGGGCTTGAACGGATACGGCGGTCCAGCCATTGGGGCGCTGGTACATCCTCTCGTTGAGGTCGGCTGTGCGTACCTGGTATGATATGGGGATCTGGTACAGCTCTCGGATGGCCACGAGATCCTTGGTTTGGACAGAGGATCTGGTATTAATGTGGGTAAAGGACTTATCTGAAGAATATTCCTCTATCATCTTTATGTTCTGGAGTTCGGATTCGGTTTGAGGTGAGGGAGTCGAGAAGGGATTGCTAGGGAAATCTGAGCTGGTGATGGGATCTACAGATGAGGTGCTGATGCCCAAGGTGGTGGAGCTGGTTCCAGCGGCGGTGGTGGTGATGGTGGGGATGACGCTGGTAGTGACTGTGGTGGCTTCTGTTGTTACCGCTACGATGGGGGTTATGATTTCGTTAGCAGTAGAGGCTGAGGCGCTAGTTTTCGATGGGTTAGAAGAACTTGAGGCGTCGTTGGTTGCCATTGATGAACAGAAGAGCGAGATGCAGGGATCAATTGGTCGCAAGGAGGTGGAGGCAGCGATGGAAGTTGCAGAGAAGAAATTGGGAAATTTGAAATTTAGGGATAAAAGTGGCGGTTGATTTTGGAAGGGGTTTGCCTTTATTGGGGACGACCCTTGAGATCCGGTCCATTTTCCCATTAACGGCACTATTTCAATAAATGTGGTGGGACCGTTATTAACACGTGGCGACTAGGGGTCTTAATGGCTGTGATGATTTAAGGCGGTTATATATTAAGGGGGCGTTTGGTTCATTAATTGGAAATCAAGGCTCATTCTTTATACTCTTTTATTATAATTCCCTTTTATAATTAAAAGAGTAGGGGGCAATGTTGGGTTCGGGATGCCCGACCCGGATGGTAGTCCCGACCCGGTATGGAGTGTCCGAACTCATTTGGGGATTTTAGTTGGGATAAAGTGATCCAGTTAAGGAAATTACTTTCTAACTGGGTTGACTTATATATTGACTGGAGCATTTATTATGATTTGGTTGATGAAGACATATGCTTTATTCTGTCAAATGGGACCAGGCGTGATGATGACATAAGGAGGTATATATACAAGGCTTCCCTCTCGGATTCGAAGGTAATGCAAAACTAAACACTAAACTAAATACCTCCATTGTTATCAAAACCTTGATACAGCCTGTACTAATTCTCACGCCTGAGCTATCCCCCGGTGGTAAAACCACCCGGAACTCTGAGTGTGGTATCGTTATTGTGCAGGATTAGCGCATTTTGTAGTGACTGAAGTGTGCAGACCAATCTTGGCGTTAACAATTACCATGGATGGTTCAAATTAAGAAATTTATTCCCATTCATCTTTTGGTTCTCAAACCAAGAACCAGATATCATGTGCAAATGAGGACAACTCAAGTTTGATTTATAAGAAAATCTCTCCATTATCACAGAATTTTTAATTTCCATTCATACTCAGCAACTTAATTCATCCTAATATTGTTTACATGAACTTCCCAATTTGAAGCTTAACTACCTTGTTGTAGTTGGGGTAGGCAAACTTCATATGAACTTTTTGCAAAGAATGGTTAGGATAGAACAGAAACTTACAAGCTCAATAAAGACTAAAGTATGGTTGAAAGGGTAGATAGGTATTCAAGATAACGAACCAGAAGAGTTGGAATTGCAGAGCCAAAAAGCCAAGTTGCAGAGACTGCCGCCTACAAAAGAGAAGTACAATGAAAACAGATCGCTAATAAAATCAAGGGGTGTGACAAAACCAAAATTGGAAAGAAAAAATATTTAGATTCTCTCCAGTTAAGCTTAATTTATAACACAAAAACAAGACACAAGGCATTACACTTGGACAGAAAAAAACAGCAAAATGTAATAGAGAAGCCAACATGAATCCTAACACGAGTTACAAAAAGGAACTTAAAATGCTTCAGCTCCCCACAATTCGACTCTAACTTAGTATATTGGTCAAAGAGAAACCTAGCTAAAACATTTTAGTCTAATTTTCCATTGGGTACGTATTTATTGTGAAAACTTCTGTTCAGCTAAGTAGTTAAACCGTAGAACTCAATAGAGACCAATTTCTGTTTTTAGCAATTTTTGTATACATTTGATAAATTTAAGAGTTCTATTTGAAAGTTGAAGCTTAGAAAAAGTGATTGAAAATGAAAGGAAATGAAAAGAACTGAAAAAAATGTAACTTTTTCAACGATTCATTCTTTCCAAATTCCAAAACAGCATCAAATTTTATGCCTAACCAAGCAGAATTTAAGAATTGACTTCATAGTAAATAAAAAATGACAAAATTGTGCACGACAGGGAGAGGAAGTACTGCGCAAGCGATAAAATTGAGGGTTAGGATATGGTGTTGATTGAGGTTCCACTGTGACGGCTGAAGCGAAGGGGACGATGATCCGACGGCGGCAGTAAATTGAGAAGAAGTTGAAGGTTCAGATGAAGAAGCATTGTTCGTTCGTTGAGAGAGAGAGGCAAACCGGCGATGAGGTAACCGGAGATTCAACGGACGTCGACCAGCGAGTTTATCGGCGCTTAAATGATTGCAATAGGATTCCGGCGCAGGGTTCGAAAACCGCAGTTGCACCACGCTACACATTTGTTAAGCGCCTCTCTCTCTCTCTCTCCAGTCTCCTATGTATCTCTTGGTAATATTCGGCAGGGGAAGAATGGTAGTTTTGTCATTACATGTTTCATGACAGGTGCTGCACGTGATGGTTTACACGCTTGTACAGAATTGTTAAGCAGAAATTCAAGGTAAATGAATAAAATGAGAAAATGCATTTTCATTTTCATTTTCATTTTATTTTTATTTTGGGAGACACATTATACACTCCTTCCGTTTTAAAATATAAAATTATTATTATTTTTTAAAAATTAATTTTAAATAAATTAACATAAATTTCGTTAATTTTAATATATACAATAATGATTATTATAAAGTATAAAAAAATTATTATTCATCGTAAGTTTTATTATTTCATAATTTCTAATAAATTGAATCAATTTTGAGTTAAAAAAATATTTTAAATTGACTTTCAAAAGTCAACAGAGAAACATGATTTAAATTTAAAAAAATCTAAAATTTTAAAAATGTATCTAAAATGACTGAATAAATAGAAACAAGACCAGATAAAATTCGGTCATTATGAACAAATCTAAAATCTTTGTAGGTGGGGCGAATGAAATTCGATACATAAATCAGTTAATAAAAAATACAAAAAAAAATTATTGTGTCACTAAAGTTAAATAAGAATTCATGAACCCAAGATTAAGAATAGAATAAACTACCTTCTTCTCTTCTTTTTTTTAACGTTTGTATAGAATATTTTACAATTTTTTGTCCTCCGATCGATCTTTTTTTCCCAAGGATCTCTCTAGTTTAAAGAAAGTGGCTTGTGTTTAAAAACTGGGATGCAGCGTAAAAGGCCATCAAAAAATGGACCCTTTGTTACGGAGACACAAGACAAACCTAGAAAGTTTTTTTCTGCGCGTCATCTATCACTTTTGCTCTCCTGTGCCGAGTGAGTTTTAGCAATCTAGGTGTGTGTGAGAGAGTAAAAAAGAAAATTTTCTTTCCCATTTTCATCTAGTATTTACAAAATAATGCCCCTGAGCTTTCCCTACAAAATTCTTGACCATCCCACCTCCATTTTACTCCACCAGCCCCAACATTTTTCAACTTGCAAGTCCATATTCACACCAATATAATCCTAACTTTGTTTCTGATACCTAATAAATACCTATGCCTATAACTTTCTTCTCCATTTTCTGAACCACCTTCAACTATTTATTCTACTGACTATCCCTCACAACCTGTCCCATTTAAAGAGATTCCCGGCAGATAAACGAGGCACACCGCAATTAAGTCGTCTTCTTGTCATTTTGAACAACTTCGACGACTGTTGCATTGCAAAAGAAACATCTCTGGCAATTTAGAAGATGCCTTGATATGCAGCCATAGCAAGATACATGAGAGCACGGTACAAAATAAGTATCTGCTTCACTCGCATAACAGATGCAACATGTGCTATCATCAGCCTCTATTCCCTCGCATCCAATCCTCTCAGATTCCTGTGATTCGGTTCGACATATAAGGAGGGTCGAAATTTCCTCTAGCTGCTTGAGTTGTGCAAAATGAACATCCCCTCTGAAGGATACAGCCTGGAAAATTGAAGGAAAAAGTGGAGAAGATAAATATAAATCTCAAGTTAATGTAGGACAAGCTACATCAGTTACAAAATGAAATTGCATTAATTGAAGCCAAAAACAAAGATGCTCAAGTAATACCCCTGTTATAATCCATTGAAACCCATCCACCTAAACTTGTAAATTGAAAATTTTAAAAATCCAGACAAGCCTAGATTTCCAGGAAAAGTTGGGAGAAGGAAAATCCACAATATACTTTTGAACATACCCTAAATTCAATGAATAGTATCAATAATGTATCAAACAACAAATATGGGGAGAAACCCTTGGTATAAAAGGGGTATTACAATAATGTCAGTAACCCAACTTATCCAAAAAAAACAATATATTATATCAGAACAAAATTTGTACACACGAGTATGTATACATTATACACATAATCAAATACACAAATATCTAATGCCTCACTACTTTTGTACTCCCTCCGTTCCAAATTATAAGTTCATTATTGACTTTTGAAAGTCAATTTGAAACTTTTTCAAACTCAAATTGAGATGATTCACTAAAAATTATGTAACAATAATCTTACAAAGAGTAGTACTTGTTATACATTTTACGATAGTCATCATTGTATTGAGTAAAATTAAAGGAATTCATGCTAATTTTGAGTTTGAAAATATCTTAAGTTGACTTCAAAAAGTCAATAATGATATTATATTTTTGGAAAGGAGGAAGTATAATATTTCTTGTTCTATCATTTTGTGAAAACATTTATTTATGTTTCTCTCCCATCAATATCACTTCTGTACTTGCTGAAAGAAAGTCTATCTGAACAAGTAAGGTGTTTTTTCTTACAAGTTTGGTGCACTTAGAAGTGTATTTTTCGTCTGGAAAAGACACCAACCAAACATCAATGCAATGCCTATTATTTAATGAAGGCAGAAGCCCTCCTCCACAAATTCTGAGCATTAGTTAAAGTAAAAAGAGCAGCAGCTTGGGATGATTTGGGTTGAGCTGCCAAGAGTTGGATGAGGCTTCTGCTCAAGATCTCATCCAGTGTTCTAAAAAGCGCATCAGGCGCCCACCTAAGCATTGAAGACCCCTTCATCGCTGCGCCTAGTACTCAAATTGGTTCATGATTCGTCTGAGTCACATGACTCAGACTCGACTCAGCATCAACAGTTCCAAAAAGAAAAGAAGAAGAAAAGTAATTGAAGAAGAAGAAGAAGACATCATTGGGATGCCTCCATAGTCGCCTTCTCAAAAATATGCAAGATCCACCACCATAGAATTACTTGGATGACCAAGAAAGGGGTTAGATGAAGAAGAGAGGTTCCTTCAGGGACCGACTCACGAGTGCGACTCTCCATTGTGGAACCCTAGCTGCTATCACCGGCTCTACTATAGTCTCTCCTATATGAAAATTTTTGGATTTTCTTGAGAAATATAATAGTACTTAATAATTATAATCAGGTTGAGGATTTAATTATGCTGAAATAACCGCAAAGTTTCTTCATAATATTTACTCGCAGTCCTAAAGTTTGTTACATTTTAAAACCACCCCACAGTGAAAAATAAAAATAACATAACTGCCTAAAGCGCCATCTAGGACCCGCCTAGGCCTACAAGGCCTAGGCGCTAGAAGCTCCCTGCATTTCCCAGGTCTATATTACGCTTTTTAGAACATTGTCTCATCCAAACATAATCTAACAAATTTAACCAAGTTTGATCAATATGTGCTCCTACTTGTAAAGCATCAATGCATTATACATGAACAACCTTACGAGTGTCACTTCAAGTTGCTACCAAATCAAACAGAAATTTTGGAAAATCAAATTTTGGGTGTTACGTGCTCCAAATTTTAATTTTGATTACAAAAGAATTTGATAATATGTCACATCTGTGTAAATAAGTAATTATGAAGAGACCAGCTAAGGCGGATGAGCACTTACCCAATTGTATTCTAAGAGATACTGAAATCCACAAAGAACAGTATCAGGGCAGTCCATACTTGCAAATATCCCAACAATATCATTATGTTTTGTGTTCATACTAGCATCAAACAAATTTAAGATGATGCCAGCAAGAGGTGCTAATATCATGCCTCGGTTTACTTTCTCTGGAGACTGACCAGGCCGTCTAAGTGTCCTGCAGTAATAATATGAAATAGGTACATAATGCTAAAAAAGTCCTCCAAAAGTCCCAAATTATGCTCAAAGGTACAACTGATACGTTTCATAAATGAATATGCAAATTAGTAAACCTGATGCAGGACACAAAACCCAAAGACTTCAAGATGTTCAAGAATATAAAACAATTGCACATGTTAAATTGAAGTTGTCCATTTGTTCCTAAATTCTTGTGCAAAATCCAATAGAGCAAAGATTAATGAGGAAAATAACCAGGATCTTCTAGAAGCTAGACCAGTCATCAAGATAATATTCTTCTCCATGGGTAAGTAACTTGAGCATTCTTAGATTTGTTTCCCACAAAGATATTTACGATATTTTCCAGATTCATTTTTTCTTTTACTCTTCTTTTCTTTTTGAAAATGCATGACATATACAGAGAGTTAGTGGACATAGATGACTGAAAATTCTATAAACAAAAACTTACAATTCAATAAACTCAGGATCAGCCACTGAAGTCAAGTGGTTTAGAATAAAGACGATCAATTCAATTAGTCTACGCAGGTTCATATCTGAACCTGACAGGAATGCTTGAGGGATTTCAAGGGTGCAGAACTCTAGCACTCTTGCAAGATTGCAAGAGAGGTCAAATATGACACTGCATTTCCTCTGCTGCAAGTCCATGATCTGCAAAGATGTTTCAAAACAACTGTAAACAAGATATGAAAGGGGAACAACAGGCAACTCTGAAAGGAATGTGAAAATAAACCTACCTGCATGCCAAACAATTAAGGAGCATAAACCAAACCATCAAGGGACTAAAAGTTACTTATGTTCTCTAACAATATAACCTAATAAGAATTCTAATTTCAAAGTCTGCTCAAAGATCATCCTGTAATTTGATAAGCTCATTTGAATGGGATAATGATTACACTGGGAAGCGCCATTTCCCTTCCCTGACTCCTTACCAGTGATTACCAACTAGTGACTGTTAAGCTGCCAACTTCAGTTGACAGTACCACTAAAGACTGCATTTACAGATCACAAATAGGACAGAAGCCTAATGAATCAAGTTAGTGAACTAACAATTAAGTTCCACAAAAATGTAACACCAACACAGAACCTATGGTTCTGAAAATGGTAATTAAAAAGTCATATCAAGTCTTAAGACAGATCTGGACCGTAGAAGTTGACTAGATAGATGTGTGTATAGATCAACGATAGCAATTAAAAATAACAAGAGACTTTCTACAGAGAAACCTACAAATATATAACACAGCATCACCTGTAATAGCAGTAACCTTGGCCACATACTAATGGTTTAAGTACACTACCTTGTATTTCTCTTGAATTTCTCGAATTGAAATAGAGAATTCAGTCATTGCCCAGCTCAGGGTGTTAAATAGGCGATTGAGAAAAGCTGAGAATAATTCTTCATCCCGGATGCAAGCCTCCCGCAGCAATTTCTTTCAAAATCAAAAACCCAAAAGCATAAATATTAAGCATCAGAGTCACTAGAGGAATAAACTTAGATCAAGAAAAGAAGAAGAGTAAGAAGCGATAGCAAGGATCATCAATTCACCTGAAAAGTAATTGATGACGTTGAAGATTCTCCGTGATTAGAAGAACCAAAGCCAGAACCCTTGCACAGTCCGGAGAAGTATATTTGTTACAGGGATCCAGGATCTGTTATCAAAATGCTGACAGCAATGCTCTAGGCATACTTTGGGTAGCTGCTGCATTTCTCTCAAAAGCAGCCAAAAATTCCTTATACTGTACCAATACAGAAATAGATTGGAGAAGAAGATCTCTCAGTTCTGCACTTGATATCCTTGGGTCGTTGAAGTGGGTAACAACAAAAGTCACCTGAACAAAACATACCAAAACTCACTCACTTGGAAATCCACACCACTTAGAAGACAACATGCTCATAATACAGGTATTACAGTAACAAGATAATTTTGACTAAACAAGTCTTAAAAGGGGAGGTGCTCCAGACATTCAATGTTTAGAAGGAACATTGAATTATTGATGAGAAAATGTGGGAGGGGTAGAGAAGAAAAAGAAAAAAGGGACATTAGAATAGATCAGGGTAATTAAACATGAAAAGCTCAACACAGAAGTTGCATATATACTATATAGTCAGCATTTATACAACCAACTAATCCAAAAAAAACGAAGAAGAAGAAGAAGCCATCATTCCACCAAAACAAATTCCACAAAGTGAATTTATAGTTATTCTTCTTTCCTACACAATATTTTATCAAAACATAGCCGTTAAAGGAAAGCTATTTGTATCTAAAGCTACAACCACACCTCTAAGTGGCCATTGTTCAATTTCAGCCTAAATTGTCCCTGCAAATTAATGAGTTATTCTCAAGGTCAAACAACTTCACTACACTCATCAAAAAAATAAAATAAAAATGAAGCAAGTAAAAATTTATTTTCTCTTTCTCCCTTTACCAACTCTTGAAGCCTTGATCATTGCATTAAGGACTTCTGAATTTAACCACTAGGAACAACGAGAGCCAGAAATTTCTTAACTGCTAATTTTATATTATCATCATAAACATGCAACCAATATAGCATGAGAACGGTTAATCCTTCCTCTCCACCAACATGATTAGTTTCATCAAGATGCATTTTAAAGTGGAATGTGAGATATGCAACTTGACCTGCCAGAATTGAAAGCTTTCATTATGACATGTAATATACTTGTTAAATATAATAATTAGCATAAATTTAAGATAACTGACATGATTTTCTTGAAAAAATAGTATACAAGTTGGTGCAACAACAGCCTTCATAGCAGGAAAGTGCATGGTCTGTAGAGCACAGATTACAAAGAGGGTCCAGGATTACCACTTTATTGAATAACCATGCAGGCAACAATATTATCCCGGATCTCAAATTATCTTAGTTACCACATTTGCTTTCCTAATCATGAGCTAATCACTTTTACATCCTCTTACTCCAGATCCACAACACATCAACTGCTTCCTTATGACCTAGTCAAGCAGTTGTTGTATGTGGACTGGGCTTCAAACTCTTGAAGAAGCTCGAGGTGAACTGACCATTCAAAAATTAATTGGCAAGCAAAGGGCTACATAAAATACCAAAATAATGAGATCATTTCTTTTCTCTCATCCTTCTGCTTAGTGACCAACAATCCAACTCCACCTATTCTGTATTCTTGATTCAAGAATACAGAATCAAGAATAGTCTGTTATAAGTTCTATGATGGAGGGAGTGTATGTAAAAATATAGTAATACTATCAAAGTAAAATTGAAAACAATTAAACCAAAAACAGTAGAAGTATATATTTGTATAATATATGCACATTCTGTTGTGCCCGTTTTGGCGTTTTCAAGTTTCAACTGCCTATGTTAAGAACTTCTCCGTTCATGTATATCCTTTTTATTTAATAAGCCTCCATTCGTGTATACCTTATTGTGATATGAACTCATTCTTCTCTCCATGTATGTGATTTTTACATAATAGCACATTAGCACCAAGAAATATTCTAGTTGCTACATTAATATTTCACAAGTGATAATCTTGCAATGGACAACAGTAGAAAGTAAAAGCATACGTCAACATATACGGTTTGGTACTTCATAGCATGTGATAAACAAAAAATTTCAGTCTTGACATACAAAAGAGGCAAGCCCTTGCTTGATAAATATTGCAGTAGGGACATATGGAGGATCACTCTTACGCAAGACATGGAAGCAGTCGACCTGCAAGTAGCATAAAACAGAACCCAAAGAATACTCAGGAAAAAAGCTAATAACAAATATTAAAATTAGTATGAAGCACTAAATAGTAATCTAACTGTACTAAGAACACGCATATATGAAGTGAAATAACAAGAAGGTTCCAAGAAAGTTTACAAATTTTATTTCCATCTCTCTTCCAAACATGAGAATACTTATAACATACCTCCGGTAGAAGTCACCTATGCTCAATTTACCAATTACCGTAAACAGTGAGAATTAAATGCAGGAAGCAGAAACTAAACAAAGAAAAGGGAAGGATGCATGTACAAAGAAAAAGGATCACATGTATAATAACTCTGTAAGCAAGTACACAAAGGCTAAGCATATGTTGTAGCATTATAAATCCAGCAAATATGCATAAATATTAAAACCGGACCAGACCGGCTGGTTCAACCAGTTGAACCGTGAATTGGAGCCTAAGGCGGCACGGTTCTAATAATATACCGGATATGCATTTGTGCCATTTTGAACCATTCAAACCGGCCGGTTTTATAATAAATCGGTGAACCAGTCGGTTATAAAAGAATCGGTCTGGGTCAACAAAGCTTTGCAAAAAGAAAGTTTTTCCATAGAAGAAGCTAGAGGTTGCAGCGTGTGGTTCGTCCTCGTGTACTAACCGGATCAAAGAAAAGATGATTGAATTGCATAAGAAAAAATATGTATGCAAATGGTAAAAAAGATGAATCATATTTGCATGATCAAAAAAAATATATTGAAATCCACAATAAAAAAATAAGTACATAAATGATAAAAAGATGAACCATCTCTACTGGTATATACAAAGAGGGCCTTGGATTGAGTTTAGTATAATCTCCTGTACTACTTGGAAGAATTGGGTGTTTGTAATTTGGGAAGAGAGTTAGAAAGACAAAAATGAGGATACGAAAATTACAAATATACCTAGATGAAGAGAGAAGGCCGAAGACGGGGATATGGGAGAGATGATAATGGATGTGGAATATGCCAAAACATATTCCCTGAGTCATACATGTGGCATGTATGTGGGCCTAATTCTTGCATTAATTATGACATATTCACATGTTTTACATAAAGTATTTTACAAAAAATGTCATTATTTAGCAACAAAAAAAATATTCTTTTATGTATTAATCTATTTTATTCCTTGATACTCCCTTTATTTTACAAAGAGTGTTAAATTTAAATTTAATTTTAATCAATTGTTAAATTTAACATTTAATTTTTGATGTAAAATTATTTTAATTTTTAAGATAATAATTTTTAGTTTACAAAATTAACTATTGTTTTAATTAAAATTAAGTATTGAACATAATAACTTTTAAATTATTAAACCTTATTAAGTACTTCCTCCGTCCTAGGATAAAAGTTTTTCATTAACTTTTATGGTCAAATTGGCTATTTTTCAAATCACTAGGTCATATTATTCTTTTATATATGTGCAAAAAACACATAAACACAACAAACTATATATAATTATGGACTAATTGCAATGTTTGTCTTTTTGAAAATTTAAATATATATGTTTAATTATTAAGCTAAAAAATTGTGAATTTGACAATAAAAAGTTAATGGAGGACTTTTATATTGGAATGGAAGTAGTAGTTTACAACATTAATTATTGTGCTTTTTACTATGATTTAATACTTAATATTATTATTTATCATATAAATAAATATTCGGCTCAACCAGTTCAACCACCGGTTGAACCTTTAAACCGTTGACCCAGTGCCTTGGCCGGTTCAGTGTCCGGTCCAATTCTAATAACCATGCAAATAAGAGTTACTCTTTAATCTGGATGATGCCTTACAAGTCTCAACCTAAAGCCAAGAATTGTCCACATCCAAAACGTGCAGGTAAAAATTCACAAGAATTGTTATCTTTATGCATTAATAAACTAATATAAACTGCTCTTTCTAAATCTGAGGAACTGATAATATGAGGAAGAGTTGAAGCTCAAGAATACATATCCAGAGGTTACACAAGTTTAGCACGGCAGAAGAAAGAAAGATATCATTCACATATTAATAGAGGCAAAAATAAAAAAGGGCAACTCTACCTACCAGAGTTTCGAGATAAAAATTCAGGAACATAGAGGAAGGACTGAATCCATTTTGCTAAGAACCAAAAGTAATTGAACAATCCACATGCATGCTGCATACATTCCCCGTTGCTTCCAACGAGTAAACAGAGAGATACGGTACCTATAATACACGACGAAGAAAAAGGATATAAATAATGCAAAACAATTAACTACTAAAACTCAGTTTGTTGAATTTAATAATGAGTAGTTCCAATATATAGAATAGACGACAAATAAGCAGCAAGCTCAACTGCCACTAGTATCTGAGAGGTAGCTGTCATTTCTCCAAAGGAATGAAAATTCATGATGCTCATTTTTCAACTGCCAAGTGCCTCTGTAATGGCAACTCACCATCCGTTGCCAACCATAGATTTAATTGTAGACTCGGGCTATACAAGGTAGTTTGACTTGCTATACTTTCAATAGAATAAGTTTACTATACCAAGAAACACTTGTTGATGCAGAATATGGTTGCAGCACTAAGTTACAGAATGGAGTGTACAAATACATTAACGGCGCGGAACAAATGGAAGTTTCAGCACATAAAGAGAGTTTAGGAATACCACTTTCATAAAGAGTGATGAAACTCTATTTCTTGAAATTTCAATTTCGGCAAGCTCACAATGGTATCTTGGCTTTAGTTATGCTCTAATCTGATAAGTGCATATGAAGTTTAGATCCAAGTGGTACCTTTTCTTGTCAGAGTTATTCCTCTCTTTTGACTCTATCTGTTGTACCTACTCAGTTCCCAATGACATAGTACATTTGGAAAGCCCATGGTACCTTTTTAAAGTCAAGACTTTTGTATGATCTTTGGTTCAAAAAGATTTAATATTAAAGATCTCTATCAGTATCGCGAAACCAATAAGGGTCCTATAGTCAACATTTTGTTTTGTGAGAAAGCATAGTAATGATACTCATGGTCATTTAATTTTTTTATTTTTTTTTGTTCATTTTCTTCCTAAATTGGATTTGTATTAAAAGGCAAACAATTACAGTAGCATGACAAGGGGTATTCCCCAGTACAGATATCATAAGCATCACACGGACAGACCCAATGATGTTGCTGTAAACAAAATAATTACCATATAGAACAAATCTAGAACATCATTAGAACCTAGATAAACTAATAAGAAAGATCGTGATGCAGAAAGGCCTTGCGAAAGAAATTAGAATTCAAATTGGAATCTGCATTTAACAAGGTTGAGAACCTCATTAGCTAAAGCTCCAAGTGGAATAAGAGTGATTCAGATCAAAAATTCTAGTATTCCTTTCAATCCAAGTCTTATAGACTGTAGTAACAATAGAATAAGGCCTTTGATGGCAACACCCTTATAGCTAGTGACCTTAAATAGCATAACATTCCACTCAGATGATAACCGACACCAATGGCATTGTCCAAAAGATTTTGTTAGAACCCCAAATGTGTATGTGCATTCAAAGAAAAGATGATTAAGATTTTCAAGATGATTGTTACATAGAAAACAAATAGGATCCACTTGTCGAACATATCCAATTGAAACTTCTACATTAGAGTTTCTCCCGAGGATGAACCAGCTATAGTATAAAAGATAATCTAAGGACATAAAGCTTATACCAAACAATATTCCTCCATTCAACTTCAGGGCCTGGTTGTCTGATAGAATGCCAATTGGTTTCACCTTTCACTTTAAGCAATTTAACTGATTCCAAAGAACCGTGCCTTCAGAATTTACATCAAAAGTCAGGATATTATCAAAGCACTGCTTGAGCCTATGCACAAATGACGATTAGATGTAGGCAAGGTTCGGGAATTATTAACAATAAGGGAACTTACCTTGGCATGAACCCTAATCCTGAGTAAGATAAAAAACAGAAGACCGAGTCAAAGAGTCATAACCTAGCCATGAGTCAAACCAAATACTAATATGGGAGCTATCACCATTCTTATAATTGAGATATTTTTTAGCTAAATCTCTGAATTGCAAAACCTTTCTCCAAATCCAAAAACAGTCTTGAGGAACAGTGGCTATCTAGAAATGTTGAAGCTTTAAAATAGTGGAATGCATCCATCTAGCCCACCTGGAGTGATACGGTGGAAAATAACGAGAAAGATTTGGATTTCTATATATTTTAATATTATGGAACTTTAATTTATTTGATGTATTTTTATTTATTAGTTTAGGAAAATTCAGTAATTTAATTTTATATTTGGCCCGTTTATGTTTTGGGGCTTTAGCTTTTTTAATTTTATTTAGTTTTAGGTTTTAATTATTTTTCTTTTCCAATTAGTCATAGAAAAGTAGTTTATTATTATAAATATGTTATCTTAGAGTTTTATGAGATGAAATTTTGACAATTATATGAATTTCTCTTTGAGAGTTTTATCTTCCTTGTGAATTCAAGAACTTATCTTACATTTTTGTTGGTAAGTTAAACCTTGAAATCATGTTTGTGTTAGAGCGTTACAGTCTAGCCATATTTCGCCTCGTTAATTGGTATTAGTCTAGATAATTGTATCTGAATAAGGTGACCGCTAATTGAATCTCATGCGTTATCTCGAGGATTTTCTAATTTTTAGTAAAAACTGAATACTAGAATTGAAGAATACGTAACTCCTATACCAAGGACGCGTGTAATTTTTGTTTTTATCAACAAAAAAAAAAAGTGTGTTGATTTGCATCCCGCCGGCAGACTATTTTTTTTAAGAATCCATAGCTTCTACAAATCCTTCATGCCACTACCGTCATCAATTTTATCGTGATTGGCCAACGAAAATAAAGGTACACGATCTGAACTAGATACACAATCTGATATTGAATTAATTTTGGTAAACTACAACTTGAACCTCCTAGTTAGTTACCTCTTGTATTGGTATCCCAAAAGTTCTGGTCTACTGTTTACTGACCCATAGCACTTAATAAAGTTTCTGAAACAGCCCCATAGTTTAACCAAACTTACAATTCAGCCCTAATTTTCTATAAAGTATCAATTTAATTGGTCCTTGAATAGATTGTTCGGTAAATTTTAATACTCTTGCCATGGTGGAAAACATTTTATTCCTAAAGTGCTTCGACAAAATGACTTGAGACCCAAATCTACTTTTCACACTTATGTTCATTGCAAGTCACAGGTGTGTAAACTTGTTCTTAATAAAGAAGTGACTTTAATATAGTTTTTTTTTTTTGATGAAAGAAGAAATTTTATTAATAGAGAAGAAAGGATACAATAAATGGGGGACAAGAAGTCCACCCTCAGCAAACTAAAAGATCAAAAACAAGAAAGCACTTAAAAAAGTGCAGTCCTCCAATCTCTACATAAATCAATAACAGAAATACATCTAAAAACCACCATAGCAGAAGCTCAAGAGACGCAAGAAAAATAACCCTATCATTCAACAACTTTAAAGATAAGTAACTTTCTATAAACAACCTAGCATTACGTTCACTTCAAATTCTCCACAAGATAGGAAAGAAGGCACACTTTCATAAAATTTTGGCATCTTTCTTGCTTCCAAATCCTCTAAAACAAAATAATAACATATCTTTCACCTAACAAGATACACCCACTCCTCTCCTACCACTCCAAAAAGAACTCCACAATCCCCAAGCAACAGGACAATGCAGAAATAAATGAGCATGTGTCTCATTACTCAACCTGCACATAAAACAAATGTTCGGAGATAGAACTTTGTAAGACCTGCGACCTTGATAAAGATCATTAGTATTTAATCTTTGTAAAACTACAGACCACACAAAAGCCTTGACTTTGGAAGGGACCTTGGCTTTCCAAATGTACGAAGCCAATAGAAATGGATGAGGAACAATAGACCGAGTTAAAAAAGAGGAGTAACTCTTACAAGAAAAGGAACCAATTGAATCTAAAGTCCAGATACGCTTATCAAAAGAGGTACATAAATGAACCGAATCAAGCAATGTTAGCAAAGATTCCATCTCATTAGATTCCAAATCAGTGAGATTCCTGAAGAAATGAAAATCCTAAGAAAGTGAGTTTCCATCACGCTTTATGAAGTTAGAAATGGGAGCATCGTGAAGTGAAAAAATACGATAAACACGATTAAAAACAAGAGAAAAATGGTTATCTCACAACCAATAATCCTCTCAGAATTGAATTCGATGACCATTCTCAATTCCATATCTCAAATGTTGAATAAAGGAAGTATATAACCTTGGGAGATGAATTTCCAAAGACTTGCATGTGTAACATAAATCCCGGGTCTAGCATCCCACCCATTCAAATGCATGCTGAATTTTCTCTTAATAACCTTATGTCAAAGGGAATGAGGTTCCAAACAAAATCTTCACATCCATTTACCAACCAGAGCAACATTCTTGAGGACCATATTACCCAGCCCCAAACCCCCCGCCTGCTTAGAAAAACACTGTTTTTCACCCAACCAAATAATCCTTCCTCTCATCACCAGCTCCCGACCAAAGAAAATCTTTCATTAACTTTTCTAGTGTGTTAGCTACACTAACTGGGATCCTAAAAAGAGAAAGATAATATAGGGATATATTAGACATGCAAGCCTGAATCAAAGTAATCCTACCCCCCAATACGCACCTTTCCACCTATCTAAATGTTGACTCACTCTTTCAACTACCGGATCCCAAAACGAGATTGACCTAGGATTCCCACCAAGCGGGGTCCCAAGGTAAGTAAGCGAAAATTCCTCAATTCTACAACCAACCAGATACGAATACACTAAAATCTCCCCCATATCTATGTTGATCCCAGCTATACTACATCATGGCTATCAAGTCGTTACCTAGTCGTCGACTAGATATGCCTAGGCGTTCTGAGCGATAGCAAGGAGCAAGTCGAAGGGACGACTTGGATGAAGTAACTAAGTCGTGCGACTAGGTGAATAAGTCGTCGCCTTGGGTCACCTAGGCGACGCCTTGGCCGACTAACTTCCAAGGTGCACGATCTGGAAAAGAACAAAAAATGGAAAAAGAAAAGAAAGTGAGAAAAAAAAAGAAGAGATCGCCGCTATCGGAGGCTTCAATACCAATCATCCGCTGCTTCTTTTGTGCAGAAAAACTACCGATCGCTACTTCTTTTGTGTAGGAAAACAAAAAGGTGACTGATATATAAAAATATCTTGACAAAATATAGTTTAGTACCCCATAGTTTTCTTAAACTTTAGATCTAATCCCTTAAGTTACAGATTTTTCATTTAAACCCTTGTTTTTCTTTCATAATCACCCCTAAGTTTTTTGATTTTATATTTTAACCTCTAGAACCCCCATATTTTCAGTGTTAGCCATGTTCATTAGTTTAGTTTTCAGTTAGGTTCTTAGGTCCCCATAAATTTTTATTATTTATAAATGAGATATAAATGTGAAATATTAATATGTTTTTGTTTTTAATGGTATTTAAGAGTATTGCTTGAGAAGTAGTAATATATTTGATTATTTGTGAGCAATTTCTTATGTATTTAACGTAATTGAAGTAAAATGTATGTATAAAATTTTACATGTATAAAATTACATAGGAAATAATTTGTCGACTTATGGTGCCTAGTCGACTAGCCAATTAAGCTTTCGGCCACCGACTCGACTCGACTTAACGACTTGACAACTATGCACTACATTTACACAAATTAACCCGCGTACCAGAAATAGCCTCAAAAACTTGAAGAATAGTTAACACATTTTTAAAACCTTAGAGCCCCTCTGAAAGAAAGAGAATAGTATCATCAACAAATTAGAGGTGAGAAACCATCACCTCCTCATGCCCAACTGCACAACCTGCGAGGATACCACACTTCTCTCCCCGGCAGAGCATCCTGCTCAAAACATCAACAAGAGAGGTGATAAAAGGTCTCCTTACCTCAAACCTCGGGAAGACTTAAACCAAGACTTGGGCTCCCCATTCACAATCACAAAAAAATGAGAAGAGACAAAACACCCTTTAGCACCACCTAACTCTGAAACCTTTCCTCTCCAACACCTTATCCAAGAAGCCTCAGCTAACCCTATCATAAGCTTTTCAAAATCAAGTTTAAGGACGAGACCCTTTCTCCCTCTCCTATGTACATCCTCCACAACTTCATTAGCTACTAAAGCTGCATCGATAATCTGTCTATCACCCACAAAAGCACTCTGAGAACTCGAAATTGTACCCCCAACAACATTACCCAATCTCTTAAAGAGAGCTTTAGTAAGAATTTTATACACACTAGTCACAAGACTAATGGGTCTAAAATCCGTCACCTTAACAGATCGAACCTTCTTAGGCACTAAGGTAATGAAGGTAGAATTAATATTTTTTCCAATAATACTTATTGCAAAAAACTCCTTAAAAACTCTAATGAGATCATCTTTCACCACATCCCAATTTGTATGATAGTAAGCCATTGTAAACCCATCAGGACCAGGAGCTTTCTCTCTATCCATTTCAAAAACCGCCCTCCTGATTTCCTCTTCCGTAAACGGCTCTTCCCACCAAAAACTCTTATCTCTCAAAATAGGACACCAATCTAAACCCTCTACCATAGGTCTTTCGTCAACCTCCTCAAAGAGTTTTCTATAAAAATCAGTAATTCCATTAGCAATCAAATCAGAATTTCTCACCATCTCACCCCGATTCAAACTCTAACTCCCTACTAAAATTTCTAACGATTTCTACCACTCGCAACCTTGTGAAACAGTCTTAAATAATATAGTTTTTCACCCAAGCTTGTGAAAGAATTAAACCTCCAATCCGAACCAATTCCTTATCCTTTTGAAGATTTTTTTGGCTTAATAATACCTCAATCACAGTCCTCGCATTGGTGTGTTGTTCCAATTAAATTTAAAAAGGTATACAATTGAGGTGGGTATGTCATGTTTTTGCCTATGCAATAACACATATCAAACAGGTATGCTTCCTCACCAATCAAAACAAGTATGCTAGGTTTTAAGCTAAAATTTGAAATTGGATGAGTACAAGATGATGGTCATGAACAGGTAGGAGTACTTGATTACAAATTGTGAGTTTCAAAAGCCTCTTGGTACACCACAGATTGAAAGAAGCGGCCACGTTTGGAAGCTCACAAAGGGTATTGCTTTGGAGGAAAGACAACATGAGATTGAAACTAGTACAGTTAAAGAATTACAAATCCTTGGTGAGTCACCTATTATCGAGGAGAGTACGAAAAATTTTGTGACGCTAAGGATGAGTATACTACGGCAGAGGTTTAAAATTTGTTCCTATGCAGTTGTTCAAGGATATTGCCATTGTTGATTTTGTTATTCCCGAAAATTTCTTTGTCATGATGTTAAATTGGAAGATGTTGGTATTCTCTCATTTACTTTCAGGATTATTCTTTGAAAAGAAAAGTCATGAAGTTTTGATCCCTCGAAAATTGAAGATTCGTTCTTAGTGCTTGATACTCGTTTGTTTTAAAATTCGAGGACGAATTTTTTCTAAGAAGGGGAGATTGATACGATGGAAAATAACGAGAAAGATTCAGATTTCCATATATTTTAATATTTATGGAACTTTAATTTATTTGATGTATTTTTATTTATTAGTTAAGAAAATTCAATAGTTTAATTTATACTTGGCCCGTTTATGTTTTGGACTTTAGCTTTTCTAATATTATTTAGTTTAGGATTTAATTATTTTCCTTTTCCAATTAGTCGTAGGAAAGTAGTTTAGTATTATAAATATTTTATCTTAGGGTTTTATGAGATACAATTTTGACAATTATATGAAGTTCTCTTTGAGAGTTTTATCTTCCTTGTAGATTCAAGGGCTTATCTTACGTTCTTGTTAGTACGGTTAAACCTTCAAATCACGTTTGTGTTAGAGCGTTACAGTCTACAACCATATTCGCCGCTCGCGTCATTAGAGGAACATTAAAAATTGTTTTAATTGCTTGTGAACTTGGAAAACTCTATCATTGGAGTAAGGAGGAGGAAGTGGGTTTGTGGTTGTACTCTTGGTGAAAGATATGTTGTTAATTCATCCTTTCAGAGAAGTTAGAGTTAAGAAAGATAAAAAATATTCCTATAGTGTTTTTTTCTTCCCAATGATTTATAATAAAATTTGGGATGAGCGTAATGATAAGGCTTTGTAGACAGCGCTATTTATTCTTTTAATTAGTTGAGGGATTGGTTAAATTTTCTTTTATATCTTTAATCCTTCTGCCATTGCAAATTTAAGGGGAATTTGGGTAGAGATCGAAAGGCTGCATTTTTTTAAGAAGTGCTCTTTTTGCCTTTAATAATTTTCACTAGTTAGGTGAAGGTTGAATTCTTGCCCTGTTTTGTTGTATCATCTCTTTTCATTTAATAAATTTTTATTTATCAGAAAAAATATGTGCTAAAATATAAAGAAACCAGAGACCAACATATGACTTAAAAAAACCTACAAAATAAACCTAATAGACAATAAGGCATCATGAATACATGGCACAGCCCATAGGTAAATAAGTACCAATACGAATTACAGCCCATTAAACAATAAGCCACAACTGCACCTTGGGTAAAATTAATAAATCAGCACAAATTAACATATATGCATATACTTGTCAAGAATCCATGCATCCAAGGAATGTAGCAGATGTCAAAAACATATTGAAGTTCAATAGCAAAAAAAAAATGGTCCTCCAGACAATTCCATCTTACCAGGCACAATTTTCTAACACAATCCATGACTTCTTCTCGATAAAACACTACGAGCTTTCCTTCAACCGCTTTAATTGCTCTCCTGTAGCTCTCCTCTCGTATTAGCTTATCAGTTTTCTTCCCAGGAGCGATATTGATTGTGACCTGAATGAGATATATACCGATGATGCCTACAATGTCCAAGGAAATTCTCATCAGATATTTTTGTCCCAATACTTTCCACAATAGATGAAGGATCATATATAACATCCGCAAAGGCAGGCCTTTAATGGTACACAAACTGCTTGTCCTCAAGTTGGAGGCAATTTGTGTTGCTAAGTACAACTGCAAAGCACTTGAAACCCTAACTATTGATTAAAACAACCTTAAATCAAAATTTGTTGGGGTTTTTGGAGCAAGTAGAATAGGATGTTGTATTAACAGAATTACAGAACAGGCGACCAACACATTTTTGCAACTTCATTGTCCGATTAATGTGCAAAGACTTGGAGTAACCAAATCCAATCAACCTTAGAGGTTTTAGTTGGGGCCCATTTAATCACTATCATGACAAATAAACCCCTTCTTGATATAAATTTTAACCCGCTAATCGCTCCCCACAGCATGACAGGATCACTTAAACGAGGGCCATTGCTTTATTAACTAAATAAAAAACAATCACATTAAAGTGCTTTTCATCTTCCTTCATGATATTGAATAGTTTTTATCTTTATTATCTTATGCCAGTATATTGGTAAATGTTTAAGCACGTCAATTAAATAATTCGAGAAAAAAGATGTTACTTAAAGGCTTACCACTTCAAAGTTCACTCAACAATTGAAACACAATAGAAAATAATTTACAAATGAAGATCAAGGGAAGACATTGGGGTGGAAATGTTTTGGTTTAAAGATTTTCACCTGCTTTATAGTTTTTTGGTGCAAAGACCTAAAGTTGTATTAACAATAAAAGCATTTGCATCTAGAAGTTCCTCTTCTTTTAGTATTGCTGAAGACGAATCGCTCTCCCCCTTGGCACAATCCTTAACCCGTTGCACCTGCCGATAAACCCAAACTCAGATTCAGACTGATTCACTTGTGCTGGGTTTATCAGCTATCTCAGCATTCCCAAACTGTACTTCCAGTTACTGCATTCTGCAGCTACCACCCATGAGCAGATTCTCTCTGGAAGAGAGCTTGCAAGGACTCCGAGAACCTTTGGTTGTATATCTGACTTATATTCTTTGAAGTTCTTGTAAAGATCATCATAACTTTGAACAACAAACATGGCTTCTTTCTACCAAAGTGAGTTACTCTAGTTGTCCTATTTCGTCCATCCATACACCCTTCCTCCCATCGAATTAAATCTTCATCTTCCTGGTCATAACTTACAGGAATGACATTTTTTTCTAGATGACTGTGATGAGCCGTCCAAAGCCTAGAGATGATCAACTCGATGAGGATCACTTTTAAGAAACAAGCCAATGGGAAAACTTTGTTTGGCCACCTCCTGTGAATAAAACCAACATCAGGTCCCGCCATCAAATTCCACAGCCCTTCATCCAGCCACTGATGCCCCGCATAAGAAAAACCTTCTGAATAAACAAATGAAGTATGACCAGTAGAATAAAGAACAATAACTGAGTTTGCTTGGAATACTCCAGGAGGCGCATATTAATCGGTCTGCCTCCCCTGTTTTTGAAAAGAATAATTTTGCAGAAAACGTTTCTAAACACTGGAACCAGTAAAGCTGAGGAGGTGTTACAGGTGGAATGAACCTCCAATGACTAACTGAACAGAAGGTCCCTATGCTTCTCCTCAATCTGCAAAAGGAATCGAGCCATTATTATGATGGAAACAGAAGAACTTGTTTAGACAAAATCATAAATGTAAAAATAAGAAGACATGCAAAGAATGTTTAACTAATCTTACAGTGCTTATGCTCCAAATGAAATTACTAACCTCTGTTCTCCCCAAATAAATGTCCTCTATTGACTTTTATGGTCAAATTGACCAATCAAAATTAAAAATTGAAGTATATATATTTAGCTTATCAAAATTGCAAAATCTTGAGATTTCGTAGAAAAGTATATGTTTGGTTTATCATACGTCCATAGTCTCAATTTGCACGTATCCAAAAAAAATAGTACGACTTCATAGATTTTTAAAATAGTCCAGATTTGACCCATCAAAAAACAGTGGGAGGACATTTAACCATGGTGGTAAAGGTAAATATGTTATTTTTGGATAGGCTCCTATTGTAATATTGGTGTCGAAGACTCAAACTAAAAATATTGGCTCATAAGCAAATGCAAAAGGCCTTTATTAAACAGTTTCTTGTGAACAATTACATACAAGAAAAGACAAAGAGAATAGATTTATCAAATATACCGTACACACATGAAGAGAGACACATTGATCATTTAATAATTTGATTGGATGTTACTTCTCAAGTGGATCGGAAGGAGTTGACCTTGACAAGCAAAGTGTGGTAATGATTTGGTTAAAGCAATTTACCTCAAAGACCAAGACATAAATGCCCAGCACGCACCCCAACCGGAGGCCCAAAGAAAAAGTAAGAAAAATTTGAACCTATCTCATAGCAAAACGAAATAGCCAAAAATCCATCCTCCTCTCTCCTGCTCTCTATATTTACAATATTTTCATTTTTCCTCTTCCACTTGAGTTTTGCATGAAAAGCTGTTAATCATGCAACATATTTGATCAATTTCATCAAATGACAATGTTGTGGGTTTCATTTTGTAAGCTTGGTGCCAGAATCCTGATGTTCTAAAAATTGAGTGAGTGCATATTACTCCAAATAGGGGCATACCTTACCTGACTGCTTCAGGATAAGGCTGTACAGGACAGCATCATGCTTACTTTCATAGGACACTGTCCCTCAAATGAACCAGGCCACCAAACAGAAGGCATCAATACATTGAAGATCCTGCTTGTTGGGAAATCATTTGTTTGTGCTAGAAACCACATCAAACAAGAATTCGAAATCTGATGACTTCCACCAAAGTAATCAAAAATTCCTTCACGTCTCAACATGTGACAGACAGCTCGCCCCAATGCAAGATAGGGTTATGAATTCCAGACTAAGGGCACTCCAGTTAGAACGAAGCGATGCCAGTTTTACCAGAACAAATGGCAAGGGCCATTTTTAAAATGGTACTCCAAAATATCAATCTTTTGAATCCGTTGAAGTGTCTAACAAGATATCCAAGTACTCTATCCTCCAAAGTCCCCTTATAGTCATGAGGTGCTCTGCACTCAGAAAACTCCCATTGCGGAGAGATGAAAAGTGGGGACCTCACCGCTATATATTCCCTGCACCCAACCGCTTCTGCACTCGAGTGCCAGAAAATAACTCCTTAGATCTTGCCCGAGAAAACAGGGTGAAAAAGGTCTTTGCAAAATGGAACAAAACCACTTCAATCTTCTTCATTTTCTCATCACAGTTTGGAAACCTGCACTCCTCCATGCATTGGAAATCTCCAACAGTCCTTAGGAAAAGCAATGCAGAGCAAATGAAAGAGCCAGAGAATTTGTTGATGGTGGAGCCTGACATCGGAAGGAAATCCATCAATAGGAAATCTAAAGGGCGGACCCCAAAATTTAAGACCACATTCAACCTTTCACCCTGAGAAAGAGAAATTGCAGGATAATACCCCAAGCCCCAGGCACCATCCTTGGCGAATCCCATCAAATGCCACCACCAAGGGAAATACCATTTCTATAGAATGATATCTCATCACGATCCAAGTCCATGCAACAACCAATTACATCACCACAAACCACGACTGTCCATAAGCTTCAGATTTACCTTATTCCCATTTTAACTGACCCTTTTGCCTTCATATGCATAAGAATCATACCAGCATCCCAAACTACACCTACATGAATCGGTGGAAAGGGCACGAAAGAGTTCGCCACAAATCCAAGCTGTGTGTATACCATAAGTTTCAAGAAATCACTTTCATACATCCATTTTATCCTTTCCAAACACAAGCAATGGTCCCCTTACAACAGTACTAAAGATGGCATGGCCTCACCACAAGCAAAGGTGGCTTGGACAATTCCGAATAATCACCACAAATAACCTCGATTCTACTACCAATGGGGTAAAACAATGGTTGAGGTCCCCCCCCCATATCCATCAACCGATTGTGGTCACACCCCGTCCCTATGTCTTGCAACATTTTTTTAAATTTTCATGATTACTTCAAGAATGTCATTCTTTATTAAAGAACGAACTGCACAAAGTTATCAATAGGAGAAGTCAATGGACTTAATTCCATTTGTAAGGGAGATCAAAATATGTGTTTTCAAGAGTGTCTCTCCATCAGACTGGATCACCAAAATCAATCCAACAGTAACGAGAATAAGACAACGGTTTTTTTGAGAGCTACTCTTTCCTATCTTCGCCATTTTAATACCACTGCCAACCCATAAGAAATGCCACCAATCCGCAGCCTGTCCTTTCAGCCCATCACGTGAGGTAGGCAGGCCGTTACTACACACGCTGCACAAACGAACAAATCCTGAAAACTAAAACCAAACCCTAATTGTCCTCAAAACTATATCCAACACCAGGAAAAAAACCATACTAATATTCGATCAATTCCAACCTCCAAATTGCCTAGCTACATCAAAACATCATTTTTAGCAACCTAAATAAATTCAAATTTTGCAACACATTATCAGTAGCTTTAGAAACAAAAAGATAAACTAACAAAGTTGAACTGCCATATATCCCAGAAATTCCCCAATGCATTATTAAAATCCAACTATTCCCCTAAGCTGAGACTAAAATCTATTCTAGTTTTAGGAAAACCAAAATAAATCAAAATCTTCAGATTTCCCTTATCTAATTCCTCAAATTTTTCTGTACAACCACACAAATTAGCAAAGATAAAACATATAAAATACAGATTAAAAACCATCGATCCTTCCCTACAAAAAAAAAAAAAAAAAAAATTGCCATTTTCAAATTCATATATGGGTACAGTGATATGATATGAAAGCACTATACAGGTACGTGAGCTGAATGCGGAGGAATTAAATTAAAGGTGCGAAATTTTCGCTTTTCTTACCTCGGACGAGTAAAAGCGGCAAAATCAAAATTAGGTGTTTTCCAGACGCTTTGACGGATTAAAAAAATTGGAGAGAGAAAAGGAATAATTTGATTTGTATTCCTTTATGTTTTGTTTTAGAATTTCCATAAGTCTTCAGGAAGTCATGAAGCGAAAGGAAAACGAAGCTCACGGAGACAAAGCAGCTCCGTTCGGGCGCTGACATGAAGCCACTACAATAGATGGACTGACACGTGTACGCCAATTGACCGTTTATGGCGGTGGTGGCTAAGGCTAACGTACGCCTCCCATCCCTCGGCTATCCAATTGGCCCGTGAAGTCGCGCGCAAGTATCGGAGATCAAGTAACTCCGGTCAATGACAATGATATTAGATTTGAGAATTGGTGGTTTTTATTAGATAAATATTATATTATATTCTTATAATAATTAAAGTGATATGATTATAATATATATAGTGATATGAATAGATATCTAACTAATTTATTTAATATTCCATTCCGAAAATTAGTGTTTATGGACTCAACCCATCGTCACTTTTTAATTAAACTACATATTTAGTATTTTCAAATTTTATTAATGGACCATCTTTTTGTGTGTGGACATGAGTTTTTTATTAGGAAGACCTTCCAACTAGGAAAAGGACATTC